>WNYA01000640.1:4251-130869 GCA_019512145.1 Engystomops pustulosus
AGTGTGAGGACTGATTACACATCTCTCCAGGGACAATACATAACACTGGCTGCAGAGAGCACAGAGCACAGCAGTGTGAGGTCTGATTATACATCTCTCCAGGGACAATACATAACACTGGCTGCAGAGAGCACAGAGCACAGCAGTGTGAGGTCTGATTACACATCTCTCCAGGGACAATACATAACACTGGCTGCGGAGAGCACAGAGCACAGCAGTGTGAGGACTGATTACACATCTCTCCAGGGACAATACATAACACTGGCTGCAGAGCTCCAGGGACAATACATAACACTGGCTGCAGAGAGCACAGAGCACAGCAGTGTGAGGACTGATTACACATCTCTCCAGGGACAATACATAACACTGGCTGCAGAGAGCACAGAACACAGCAGTGTGAGGTCTGATTACACATCTTGGGGACTATACATAACACTGGCTGTAGCCCGTGACCCAGATACAATGTATCAGTTTTACCTCAAATGTTTCTTTTATTTGAGGCATGTGATTGGACGCTCACTAGATGTTTCTAAACTTTTGCAAAACAATTTCCATCGTACTCCACGGCCTAAGGTCATCTGTACATATTAGATTGAATTCAGCCGAAAAGCTGATCCGTGCTGGTGATGATAGAGCTGATGCTGCTTCTGGTGGTATTAGAGCTGGTGCTGCTGCTGGTGGTGATAGAGCTGGTTGGCACACGTGGCGTTTTGAACCCGTTTTTAAGCAGTATGTTAAAAAATGCATGAGTTTTTTACTGTTTTTCCCAATTATCTTAATTAGGTTAATTGGAAAGCAGACAAAAAAAACTGTAAAAAAAACCGCATGCGTTTTTTAACGGACTGCTTAAAAACGGGTTCAAAACGTCACGTGTGCCACCACCCTTAGTCCAACCAAGAAGGGGGCACCTACCCCTAAGGGTGGTGGCACACGTGGAGTTTTGAACCCGTTTTTAAGGAGTCCGTTAAAAACCGCATGCGGTTTTTTGACCGTTTTTTTAAGATAATTGGGAAAAACAGTCAAAAACGCAGGTGTCTTTTAGCGGACTGCCTAAAAACGGCCCTAAAACAGCCCCAAAACGCCACGTGTGCCACCACCCTGAAGTGTTTTTCTCTGGTGGTCAAGTTATTACCGGATTGTCCAGCGGTTTCTCCATCTTCACAGGTGTAAGTGAGATCCTATCCCTCTGCCAGAAGTAATGTTAACCCCTCACCCACTCCGCTCCTCCTTTCACAATCCAGAAAAAACTGTACTGTACTGGTTCTGTTTTTATGGCTTTCACAATGCGGTCCAAATGACATCTTCCCTTAATTCTTTGGGTCAGCACACGACCACAGAGATAACAAATTGATATACAGGTTTCATTATGTTTCAATAAATTTGAAAGTTACTGCCATCAATAAATGATGATAAAAATTTTCTTGTTTTGATTTGGGTTTTTTTGGCAAGAATGTAGCGATTTGTAATTCTTTTCCGACATTTGGGCACACTTTGGGATGTGCAGATACATAACATGTTTTAGATTTGATTTATTCTTATTTCAGTTAAAGGAAAAGGGGAGCGATATGAACTTTTATTTATCTATATATGTACTTCTATGTATTGTAGTTTTGTTTTGTGTTTAACAGTTTTTAGGCGATTGCTTCTACTCCAAATGAAATATATTGCACTGTATACCGAATACACTGCTCATCTGTAACATTCTGCCTCCGGCAGACTGCAACGGCTGCGGCTGAATGATGGGACAGAGTATTTGAGAGACTCCAGGTAGTTCTGGTAACTGATGATCTCCTCTGAACAGAGCCAATAAGGCATTTAAAACACGGAACAGCCATGATTTGTGCGGTCAGCAGCAGCATTATGCAGCAAACACTTGATATGTATGTAGAGGCCTCAGCTATGAATGTATGAAGAGGCCTCATACTGTACTAGGAAGCTGGAAAAAAAATTCCAAATGCAGTGAAAATGTAAAATAAAAACAACATAGTTGCACCATACAGAGTTGAGCTCAACATGGCAAGGGGGTAAATGGGATATCAAATTTCGGCTAGATTTATAAGAATGTGTATAAACAGCTGTATGCAACCTGTACCGTAGAGTTGCCATGCCCTTTGATGGCTTCATCTTCTTACCCCGTACATATCCGTTCATGAACACCCCCACAGATCCCTCTACATCAGTCCATACACTTTATAGCTGACCTCTGCCCTGTGACACTTTATATCCTGAAGAATGAGGCATATTAGAGGCTTGAGTGTATTAGACATATGTAATGACACAATGATATACACAAGACATACCGACGCTGTATGATACTCACGCAAACACTGGTCGCACGGCATTATTCATGTTGCCGTAAGCAGCTCTGCCCAGAAGTTCCCGGAAGCAGTTTTCGGCCAGGACAGCGGGGTTCTCCTCCTTGTCACCGACCACAGAGGGAGAAGCAGGTGGAGCCGCGCGACTGGTGGAAAAGAAATCATATCAGACAATGAGTATTACTTACAGGAGACGGCAGACTACACGTGAGGAGGGCGACAACTGATGTATGAAAAAACAAAGCCCTTGCCGATAGATTCCATAGAAGCCGATAAGTTATAGATTATTGTGGTGACATTCTCTGTGTTCTAGAAGAACAGACACTAAGAAAAGCCTCCAAAAGTCACGACAAGACCCAGATTTCACTACCACCTACACAACCTCAACCAAGGCTATGAGACACATTATACACCTTATATATATTACTTATCGTGTATTATACTCCAGAGCTGCGCTCACTATTCTGCTGCTGGTGCAGTCACTGTGTACATACATGACATTACTTATCCTGTACTGATCCTGAGTTACATCCTGTATTATACTCCAGAGCTGCACTCACTATTCTGCTGCTGGTGCAGTCACTGTGTACATACATGACATTACTTATCCTGCACTGATCCTGAGTTATATCCTGTATTTAACCCCAGAGCTGCACTCACTATCCTGCTGCTGGTGCAATCACTGTGTACATACATGACATTACTTATCCTGTACTGATCCTGAGTACATTGTTTTATACTCAGAGCTGCACTCACTATTCTGCTGCTGGTGCAGTCACTGTACATACATGACATTACTTATCCTGTACTGATCCTGAGTTACATCCTGTATTATACTCCAGAGCTGCACTCACTATTCTGCTGCATGCGCAGTCACTGTGTACATACATGACATTACTATCCTTACTGATTCTGAGTTACATCCTGTTATTATACTCCCAGAGCTGCACTCACTATTCTGCTGCTGGTTGCAGTCACGGTGTACATACATGACATTACTTATCTGTATGATCATGAGTTACATCCTGTATTATTACCAGAGCTGCACTCACTATTCTTGCTGCTGGTGTGCATTCACTGTGTAAAACAGACTTACTTATCCGTACGACCTGGTTAATCCTGTATTATACCCCAGAGCTGCACTCCACTATTCTGTGCTGGTGCCGTCATGTGTACCACATGACATACTTATCATGTACTGATCCTGAGTTACATCTGTGATTATACTCAGAGCTGCACTCACTATTCTGCTGCTGGTGCAGTCATGTGTTTTAAACATACATAGCATTACTTATCCTGTCTGATGCTGAGTTACATCATGTACTTATACTCCAGAGCTCTGCACTGCACTATTCTGCTGCTGGTGCGTCACGTGTAATACATGACATACTTATCCTGGTACTGATCCTGAGTTACATCCTGTATTATACTCCAAGAGCTGCACTCATCTATTGCTGCTGGTGCAGTCACTGTGTACAACATGACATTACTTATCCTGTACTGATCCTGAGTTACATCATGTTATTATCCCAGAGCTGCACTCACTATTGCTGCGGTTGCAGTCACTGTGACATACATGACATGACTTCTGTACTGACCTGAGTTACATCCGGGTATTATAACAGGGCTGTGCAATCACTATTTGATGATGGTGCAGTCACTGTGTACATACATGACATTACTTATCCTGTACTGATACTGAGTTACATCCTGCATTATACTCCAGAGCTGCACTCACTATTCTGCTGCTGGTGCAGTCACTGTGCACATACATGACATTACTTATCCTGTACTGATCCTGAGTTACATCCTGTATTATACCCCAGAGCTGCACTCACTATTCTGCTGCTGGTGCAGTCACTGTGTACATACATGACATTACTTATCCTGTACTGATACTGAGTTACATCCTGCATTATACTCCAGAGCTGCACTCACTATTCTACTTTTGCCACTTGCTTTAGAGATGTTATTGTAAAGCTCCATGACCTCCAACTGGGACAAATACTTGACCTTCTACATTTGGTATTGATTTCTTGTCTTGGCTACAATGCTAATACAATACACGTTTTCTGAGGCAGATTCCTCATGATACATTATTCATCAGAGCATCTTGGACGGTGACAGAAACTTCAAACAATGATCTTACCATCTCTACTGTTGAGCTTTGCATTGCTGAGGAGAGTTTCTGAGGAGCTGTCAAATGCCGTCTGTGGTAGAGGAGACACCAGAGGATCGTCACAATTATCTGCAGGAGAGGAAATGGACAGACACATTGTCACGATAGCAAGAAAAAGAAGAGATGGAGACAAGAAAGACAAAAGATTCAATCAAGATCATCCGATCACTAAGAAGACATGACATCCAGTCATCATATGCTCATGTTTATTCCAAAAAGTTGTCAAGTATTTTTGTTATTTTGAAGGAGAACTAAACTTAGAAAGTAAAAAAATATATCACATTAAGATTTGTGCTCAGAGGTGTCAACACATTGTTTAGTATTCTTCATAAAATGAAAATGCTGCTCCAATTTACAAGAACAAAACTAATACAGTACAGCAACATACTGTAATACTGCCCCCTATATACATAAATATTACAACTATAATACTGCCCCCTATGTACAAGAATATAACTACTATAATACTGCCCCCTATGTACAAGAATATAACTACTATAATACTGCCCCCTACGTACAAGAATATAACTACTATAATACTGCCCCCTATGTACAAGAATATAACTACTATAATACTGCCCCCTATGTACAAGAATATAACTACTATAATACTGTCCTCTATGTACAAGAATATAACTACTATAATACTGCCCCCTATGTACAAGAATATAACTACTATAATACTGCCCCCTATGTACAAGAATATAACTACTATAATACTGCCCCCTATGTACAAGAATATAACTACTATAATACTTATATTACAGGCAGCAGAGCAAGTGTATCACCCTGGATATTACAGCAGCAGAGCGTGTATCCCTGTATAGTAACCGCAGGCAGGCATGTGTAGCTCTGTATAGTACAGTCAGCGTCGCAATGTATCCCCGTGTATAGTACAGCAGCTATAGGCAGTGTCTCCCTGTATTGTACACATAGCAGTCAGACTTGTATCCCCCTGTATATTACCGCAGAAGGCAGTGTATCCCTGTAATAGATAACAGGCAGCCAGGCGCAGTGTATCCCTGTATAGTACAGCAGCAGAGCAATGTTTCCTCCCCTGTAGTACAGCATCAGAGCATTTGTATCCCCTGTTACCTTACAGCAGCAGAGCATTGTATCCCCGTATAGGTACAGCAGCAAAGCCGTGTAGCCCCTTATCGTAACAGCACAGACTGTCTCCCCTGTACAGTACAGCTAAGCAGAGCATGTATCCCCTCGTATAGTACAACCAGCAGCAGAAGCGGTGTATCCCTGTATAGTACAGCAGCAGAGCAGTGTATCCCCTATAACATACAGCAGCAGAGCAGTGGTTCCCCTGTATAGTACAGCAGCAGAGCATTGTATTCCCCTGTAAGTACAACCGCATCATTTCAGTTGTAATCCCTGTATAAGACAAACAAAAACCCCCAATCAGAGCTGTGTATCCCCTGTATAGTACAGCATCAGAGCATGTATCCCCTGTAATATTACAGCAGCAGAGCAGTGAATCTCCCTGTATAGTACACTGCAGCATAGCGTGCTATCCCCTGTAAGACAGCATCAGAGCGGTCTTATCCCCCTGTATAGCAGCAGCAGAGCGTGTGCTCAGCCCCTGTATTTAACAAAACATCAGAGCATTGAGTATCCCGCTGTATAGTACAGCAGCAGCTGACAGTGTATCCTGTATAGTACACCCGAGCAGTGTATCCCCTGTATAATACAGGCACAGAGCAGTGTATCCCTGTATAGTACAGCAGCAAGCATTGTCCCCTGTATGTACAATGCAGCGAGCAAGTGTAATCCCCTGTATAGTCCAGCAAGCAGAGCGGTGTATCTCCTGTAGATTACAGCGCAGAGCAGTGTATCCCCATACAGTACAGCAGCCAGAGCAGTGTTTTCCCCTTTAGTAGTACAGCGGCAGAGCATGCTCCCTGTATAGTAGCAGCACAGCTAGTTTAGTGTATCCCCTGTATAGTACGCAGCAGAGCTGTGTACCCCTATATAGGACGCAGCAGAGCAGTGTATCCCCTGTATAGTACAGCAGCAGAGCAGTTTAATCCCCTGTATTTACAGCAGCAAGCCCGGTGTAATCCCCTGGGGGGGGGGTAAATAACTACAGCAGCAGAGCAGTGTATCCCCTGTATAGTACATCAGAGCAGAGCAAGTGTATCCCCGGTATATTACACATTCAGAGCAGTGTATCCCCTGTATAGTAACAGCAGCAGAGCGGTGTATCTCCTGTATATTACAGGCAGCAGAGCAGTGGTATCCCCTATACAGTACAGCAGCAGAGCATTGTTTCCCCCGGTATGTACAGCAGCAAAGCATTGTATCCCCTGTCTAGTACGCAGCTTAGTGGATCCCCTGTATAGTACATGCAGCAGAGCTTTGTTCCCCTATATAGTACAGCAGCAGAGGCAGTGTAGCCCCTGTATAGTACACAGCAGAGCAGTTGGAACCCTGTATAGTACATCCATACCTGATTTTAGGGCAGCAGAGCTTTACATCCCCTTCAGTACAGCAGCAGAGCGTGTATCCCCTGTTAGTACAGCGCACATAGCCGCACTGCCGTAACTCCGCCATAGCAGCCGTAGCGGTTGCTACGGTCCCGGAGAGGTTTCAGGGGCCCGGGGATGCCCGCTCAAGCCTGCACGTGCTTTGGCCATATTCACTTGTGTAAGTGGCCGGGGCTGCGTGCCTCGGATCGGCCCCCGGGCCCCTCCCTCTCTGTGCATCTACATGTACTTCTCCTGAGCCCGGCCTCCCCCACCATCAACTCTTTCTCGGGATTCCCTGCCTGCTCTATCCGTGACCCGGTCCCCAGCCACCTCCTGACCCCCCCTCATCTCTCTGACCTGCCGCTCATCAGCCTGCGGGCCGGCACAGTTGATTCTCTGCCCCCACCGCTTCTTCGCCCGTCCCCCACGCTCCGGTCTTCCCCTTCCCGGCCGCTCCGTCCCCCCTCGCCCCCGCGCAGCTCCATGCGTCCGTTATCCTGCGAAAAGCCGCACAACCCTTACCGCCGAACCCGCAATCGGTTGTCCGGTCTCCTATCACCCCTGCTCTTTGGCGCTATCCCCCTACACCACCGTCTACATCGCATGGTGCCCTCCCCCCTCCCCCCCTTCCGCCGGTCTGAAGTGCATCTGGACACCCCACCTGAACACCTGGCCTGAACATGCTCATCTTCAAAGTCATGGCACTTGCGTACCGATAATTGTTTTGTGATTTTTTTTTCGTGCATTCTCGTTTTTGGTATGGATCTTTTAAAAATCTTCCTTTTATTTAACAACACCTCCCTGCTTATCTCTAGCCCCTACAGCTCCCAGCTTCCGAAAGGGAAGGATATACAGCTGTATTTATCTGTAATTTACTATTCATGTGGTATTTGAGTCTGTATGTATTACTATGAGTATATGCATTACTCTGTACATATGTAATCAGTGTAATTTGTGATACATATTAGGTATAAAATGAACTATAATCTAGGGTGTATATTGGTTTTTATTTGTGTATATTTTTTTGTGGGGGTAGAATAGATTAGTTAAATATAATATCCTGTGTTTTGTTGTATATACTAATGAGTAATAAATTCTCTATGGTATGCGTTTGTAATTATGTGTGATACATATACTTGTGTATATACTGTCTTTTTTTTTCTTTGGTTGTATATCTTGTATATATTAAACATAGGTTTACATATGTAGTTTGTTAGATATAGACCTGTGTATATTTGTGGTATATCCTGTGTATATTTGAATATAATACTGTGAATATGTTGTGTATATACGGTGTATATGTGTATAATTGTATAATACGGTGTAATACATAAATATTATATTATATAATATTATATATATCCTCTGTTTAATTATAGCATTTCCGTATATTATAATATATATATATATATTACTTATGTAAATCCTTACTGTAGAATGTGTATATATGCATCTACTATGTATACATGTATATACTGTGTATATATGCTTGCAGCAAATACTGTATTTTTATTTATTTACAAGCATTGTTAGTATATAGCATATATTACTATTATTATACATACTTAGATATCTATATAGGATGCTGTCTTTTCTTCTGTATCGTGGATAAGGAGGTATGCTGTATAATAACTGGATATGCACGTGCATATTCTTGTTAGTTTCTGCAGCATTTCTGTGTGTATAATGCGTGTGGTTTTTATATCCCGCATTTTCATTGTGTATAAGTATGGTCAGTGTTAGCCTGTATTTGTGTATTTTGTAGATATGTATATTTCTTATTTTAGATATATATATTGTGTGTGTGTGTTGTGTAATTGGTAATTGTTCCATTTATCATGTATACTAATGTTGTGTATTACTCATGGATGAGTTTTGTATATACTATGATGTAATTTTGTAATAAATGTATAGTGGAGGTTAAGGTTACAAACATTATGTATTGTGTCGTGTATAGGGTAGTAGTGGCATTTGTAATGTATTAGTATCTTTACTAAGTGCCTTAATGTAGGGTGTGTGAGTTTATACAAGAGTAGGAAGCTTTACATGGTGTTTTCTGTACCAGGATTATGTATTTTAAGTGTGTGTATTGGGTAAGATAATAACAGTGTTCTGAGTAGTCGGTACCATTCCCAGAACATTGGGGGACGTATATCTGGCCGCAGATTTGCTGCCGTATATACTTCCCCCATAAGCTTCCTCCATACGCCGGGGGGCTCGGCAACGTGAGCACAAACGAGTACTCACTGCTTTTGAGCAACGAGATAGAGCGTTGCTCCATCTTATGGCCAGTACAACGACGCATGCGGCTCTATTCTCTCTGGAGAGGGAGGGTGTTGAAGCCGCGCTCACCACTCCTCCCTCCAGCGCGCCCCTGAACGTGTGCCCTGCCATATATATATGATTTTAAGGGAGGGGGGCCCTGCAGAAATCTGCTATGGGGCCCACCTCTCCTAGTCGTCCCTCCCCTGTCAGACCTCACGTGGTCCCCTGTATAGTACAGCAGCAGAGCAGTGTATCCCGCGTCTTGTATAGTACACAATAAACCAGTCAACAGAACAGGTATCCCCCTCGTGTTAGAGTACAGGGCAGGCATGATGTCAGGGTCATCCCCTGTACATAATACAACAGCTCAGAAGCAGTCGTATCCCCTGTAATAGGTAATGTACACGCGAGTGAGCTGCAGAGCAGTTGTATATTCACCCATGTCTTATGTACAAATGATGCCACAAACAGCTGTGAGCCCCTGTATAGTACATTGAATAATTCTATTGTCATTCGAGCATGTTCTATCGCCTGTAAATAGTAACAGCAGCAGTGCATGTATCCCCCCTGCTGTAAGGTACATTGGCGCAGCAGAGCTGATGTTATCCGGTTACTAATACAGCAGCATCAGGAGCAATGTATCTCTCCCGTGTAGTAGTGAGCATGTCACGCAGACGCTCGTGTATCCCCCCCTTATAGTACAAGTCAGCAGAGCAGTGTATCCTCCCCTGTATAGTACAAGCAGCAGAGCAGTGTATCTCCTGTTATAGTACAGCAGCAGAGCAGTGTATCCCCTGTTAGTTACCCCCTGCTGCATTGGCCGGAGCAGTGTACTTCCCTGTTAGTAGCACGCTAAGAGCAAGTCGTAACCCCTGTATAGTAACAGGCAGCAGAGCAGATTTACTCCCCTGTCATAGTAAGGAGCAAGCAGAGCTCGTGCTATCTTCCGTGGTAGTCACGATACAGCAGGCAGAGCATTGTATGCCTGTATAGTAACGCCGCAGAGCATGTATCCCCTTAGAGTACCAGGAACGCAAGCAGATCATGTAATGATCCTACGTGTGTATATACGTGAGCATGTAGAGCAGTGTCATACCTCCTGTATATACATCTCACAAAGCGTGTTTCATACCCCTGTATAGGTACGAGGCTGAAGATGCAGCAGAACACAGCGGTCGTAAGGTGCCCCTGTATTACATAACAGCACGCAGAGCAGTGGTTAATGCCCTGGTATAGTACCATTGTCAGGCAGAGCAGTGTATCCCCTGTAGTAGCACTAACAGCAAGCAGAGCATGTGTAATCCCACTTATACAGTACAGCAAGCTACTGTACGGACAGTGTTATATCCCGATGTGATGTACACAAGCACATAGCCTGTAGGTATCCGCCCTGTAGTACGCTCCAATTATCACGCGGAGCAGTGTATATGCCGCTGTATAAGTGAAACAGCACCGCATAGGCAGTGGATACTCCTGGATTAGTTCAACTGAGCGGGCAGAGCAGTGTAATCCCCCTGTATACGTACAAAAGACTATTGCCGCGAGCAGTTGTATCCCCTGTATACTGTACATTGGCAGCACAGCAACATGTGTGTGTGGCCCTGTGTGTAGCCAGCAATCGGAGCAGAATGTGTTTCCACCCTGTATAGTACATGCACAGAGCCAGTTTAATTCCCCCATTGATATAGATCATAGCAGCGAGCATTGTTATCTCCCGGTTATATTGCTTACATTTCTGCAGTTAGACACTTGTACCCTTGTACTGCACATGCAGAGCAGTGTATCACCCCAATGTATTATTACAGCAGCCGCGCAAGCATTGTATCCCTGTGATACGTACACAGCTAAATATTAGAGCAAACATTTGTATGTAGTCCTTGTACACCCAGGCCAGCAGAGCATTGCGTATCGCCCGGTATGAAGGAAACAACGCAGCAGTAGCAGTGTATCCTCCTTGTATACAGTACATAGATATATGAAGTCAGCTCAGAACTAGGCGTATCCCTGGATCAGTACAACGCAGTAGAGCAGGGTAGCCCCTGTATAATACGCAGCATTGAGTCATGCTAGTAGCTCGTTTTCTGTCCGCTTCTGTATTAGTTAACAAATACAGTCATAGCGTGTAATTACTCCTGTTTATCAGTACAATAAGCAGCAGAAAATAATGTGTATTCTACCCATGTATAGACATATAAGCTCAGAGCAGTGTATCTCCCCTGTATTAAATACATATAGCAGTACTAGTACATTTGTAACCCATCCCCTGTTTATAGTACAACACATAAATGCAAGACATAGTTGAATTGTATTCAAAAACACCCTGTGGATGATAACAGCTACGCGATCTATGTACTGTTACGCTCCTTGATCACATCTGTACACTGACAAGATCCAGAGCCGACGTCTCCCCTAGATTATCGTATCAAGGAGTACATCGAGTAAGTTACAGCCAGGACAGATAGCAGATGTATCTTGTCATCCTGTAATAGTACAGATACACATGATCCATAAGCAGTGTCTCTATATCTCCTGTATATAGCCTGTACAAGAACTCAGCAGAGCAGATGGTCTGTCACTGTAATGATAGTACTGACAGCACAAGCCCTGCCAGAATTTGTATACTCCGATAACCTGTATACTGTATTTATAGTATAGTAATTACAAGTAATCATTTATAACACTTTGCTGCATTACATTATTTTATTGTGTGAGGGATCTATTTGGCCTTTGCCCTTGAAAATCTGACTGACACTTTGCTGAGGAAGATGCCGTATCTGTTACAAATAGGAATAATTCTTCTCCTGTGGCACTGGTGTTAGAAACAGGAAGCTAGTGTGGCGGGATGCAGCAGAGCTAGAACCATGAGTACAAGAATATAACTACTATAATACTGCCCCCCTATGTACAAGAATATAACTACTATAATACTGCCCTCTATGTACAGGAATATAACTATATAATACTGCCCCCTATGTACAGGAATATAACTTCTATAGTATTATGTACTATTTAACTACAGTAGAACCTTGAATTACAAAATCACTAAAACACAATTTGTTGCAAAACTTTAAATTCATATGTAATTAAACATTTAGCCCTTTTTCGGATTCCATATTGTGTAATAACACTGTGAGAGAGGGAGAGGTGCAGTACAATAGAAAGGGTGGAGGGCACATATTATGTTACTAACATTGTATCCATTACAGTTGTGTTCTCTCTCTCCCTCTAGTACCTGTAGAGAATACGTCCCCCACCTCTTGCATTCGCTCTCCTGTTGTTCACTTGTGATATTTATTCACTTATTTTTTATTGTCATCTTTGATGTAAAACAGGAATCCACTTATACAGATGAGTGGGGGGGGGGGGGGGGGGATATTACATCTGTCGGAGATCCACCTGCTCCCTACATTAGCCGCAGCTATAACATTATACGCCCCTGATTATCATACAGTTATCAGTTGGACCATCCAGACAACGAAAAATTCTCATTGCTGTACGTTCTCCTTAAAGGGAATGAGATTGCTCAATGCAAGGAGGGCGGTTGTAAAGCGGGTCGTGACTCCCAGCTATATATATATATATATATATATGCTGTATATCATGTTACACACTGGGGCACATTTACTTATCCGTCCCGTTGACGTCGCCAATCCGGAATGTTTAACGAGGAATCGGAGCTGCCGTGATTTACTAAGATCGCGCGTCCAATTTCCTGCATGTGTGGCTTCCCCGCTGAGGTCCGCCGGAGTTCCCCTTTTTGTTCTTGGTGCATGTAAGTGCTGATCTTGCGACACAATTTGATTTTTAAATTCCGCGGTTTGTCAGGATCAGTCGGGTTGTCTGGCGGCCACGCACCCCGATTTGTGTCGCATGCAAGCCGACGCCGATGCACCACAATCCGATCACGTGCGCCAAAATCCTGGGACGATTCAGCGCAAAACGGAAAAATTCAAGAAACCCGACGGAAAAACGTCCGGACCCTTAGTAAATGAGCCCCACTGATCTCAGATAGGAGGAATTAATAGAACAGGTGCCACAGCCTAATCCTATATAGCTGGGCACTTAAAGGGGTGTTCCCATCACAACAAATTAATGTTTTTGTTTGTGTAATAAAAAGTTTTACAATTTTGCAATAGACTTTCTGTATCACTTGCTCACAGTTTTCTAGATCTCTGCTTGCTGTCCTGCTATAGAAATCTTCTATTTTTAGTTCCAGTGGAAAGAAATCTGACCCTGGTCACACAGGTGCACGGCTCGTTAGTATCACACAGGTGCACGGCTCGTTAGTATCACACAGGTGCGCGGCTCGTTAGTATCACACAGGTGCACGGCTCGTTAGTATCACACAGGTGCACGGCTCGTTAGTATCACACAGGTGCACGGCTCGTTAGTATCACAGAGAATAATCAGAGCTGTGCGATATAATGACCTGTGTGACCAGGGTCAGATTTCTGTCCACTGAAAGTAAACATAGAAGCTTTCTATAGCAGGACAGCAAGCAGAGATCTAGAAAACTGTAAGGAATTGATACAGAAAGTCTATTGGAAACTTTTTACAATACAAACAATAACATTAATTTGAAGTGGGACAACCCCTTTAAGGCATGCCCTTAAAAAAGCCTTTGAAGGAGTCTCTGAAGTTCTGAATTATTCTTCAAGTGAAAATAGCAATTCACACTCCACTATAGACAATGCAGCAAAGAGCATAGGAGTCTGAGCGCAACCTCATGCACTTGGAGAAGCTACAATCCTGGAATATAAATCCATATCTCACAGTCCTGCTGCTACTAACAACATACACAAAGGTCTGATTACACATCGCTCCAGGGATAATACCTAATGTTGGCTACAGTCTGCTTTGTTACATCTCTTTTATGATCAAATACTGTCTTCCTGTAACCACCACTAGAGGGAGCTAAGGAGCTATGCAAATACTGTGTAAGGACCCATTCACACAGGCTGCATGCGGACGTATATATCTGACTGTAGACATCCCCATAGACTGCTATAGCACCATACAGCACAGCGAAAAGATAGAACAAGCTCCCTCTTTCCACGTACGTACGGCCATGCGCTGCGCATTGCTATGGAGAGGAAAGGGGTGATCGCCCTCCACTAGACCACGCCACCCTGCACTAGCCGGGCGAGCGCACCACAGTGTAATAGTAGCTGAAGTGTACAGCATCTAAATGACTAGTCCAGGTCGGGCTTTAAGTTGTAGTAATAACAATTCCGTGTCTCAGGAATTAGAAATATATTTATAGCCCAGAAGCCAAACAAAGTATCACAATCATCAGGAATAATATCCTAAAGACTGATGCTGCTCCTGACACCGCTCCAGATTACCTGTCACCCCGACATGATGGAACTTGGAAAACATATAACCAGAATATTATCCATAAATCATCAGGAAAAGTTGTCCAACATCAGTTTTTATATCACAGATCTAGCTGAGAAATGACCCATCAGTTATAAAGGAAATGAGACATCACTGTGTGTATTATCCTGTACTGTGACATCACTGTGTGTATTATCCTGTACTGTGACATCACTGTGTGTATTATCCTGTACTGTGACATCACTGTGTGTGGGGATACACTGCTCTGCTGCTGCACTATACAGGGGGATACACTGCTCTGCTGCTGTACTATACAGGGGATACACCGCTCTGCTGCTGTACTATACAGGGGATAGACCGCTCTGCTGCTATACTATACAGGGAGTACACTGCTCTGCTGCTGTACTATACAGGGGATACCATGCTCTGTGCGTACTATACAGAGGAACACTGCTCTGATGCTGTACTTATACAGGAGATACACTGCTCTGCTGCTTTACATAATACAGGGGAACACACTGCTTCTGTGCTGTACTATACAGGGGATACACTGCTCTGCTGCGTACTATACAGGGGATACATGCTCTGCTGCTGTACTATACAGGGGCTACCTGCTTGCTGCTGTACTATACAGGGGATTACAGCTCTGCTGCTGTACTATACGGGGATACATGCTCTGCTGCTGACTATACAGGGATACGCCTGCTCTGCGCTTGTACTATACAGGGATACACTGCTGCTGCTGCTTTGTACTATACAGGGATACACTGCTCTGCGCTTGTACTATACCGAGGATACACTGTGTGCTGCTTGTACTATACAGGGATACCCTGTCTGTGCTGGACTATAAAGGGGTACACTGCTACTGCTGCGTCACTATACCAGGGGGATACACCGCTCTGGATGCTGTACTATACAGGGGATTCACATGCTGGACTCCATCGTACATACAGTGGAACACTGCACTGCTGCTGTACTATACCAGGGATGAACCAATGCTCTCTGCTGACTGCGCACTAGTTACCAGGGGGATAACTGCCTGTGCGTCTATAACAGGGGATTCCACCCCCACCCGCTTGTTTTTTGCTTTGCTGTACTATAAGGGGATAGGACCGTCTGATGCTATACTAACAGGAGACCCTGCTCTGCTGTGTATACATACAGGGGATACACTGCCTCTGCTGACTTACTACAGGGGGACAATGTCTGCTGCTGCACTATACAGGGGGATACCTGCTCTGCTGGCACTTATACGGGGGATTACACTGGCTTTGCTGCTTATATACAGGGGACGGTGTACCAACCGGATGACTGCTGCGCTACTCTTACAGGGAGTACTGCGTTACTACAGGATCACTGCTCCTGATGCCTGTACTTACAGGATCACATGCCGTAGCACTATCATACACGCTGCTGACTGTACTATTACAGGGGATACACTGCTCTGCTGCTGTACTATACAGGGGATACACCGCTCTGCTGCTGTACTATACAGGGGGATACACTGATCTGCACTAGAGCTCAGGGTGTTGCTCCTTAGTCTGCGCCACCTTTGGTTCAGAGTTTTGCGCATATTAGAAAAATTCACTAATGTTGAATAATTAGTTGGTGCATTTGTCCGTCTGGCCCAATGTCTTTTGTCTGTAAATATATCATTTGTTTGGTGTTACTTTACTTTTGCTTTTCTCCGTTATCCTGGAGTCGCTTCTTATATTTATAGACAAGAGATTTAGGAATCAGAAGATTGTACAAGCATCTGCTTAGCATTCATTAGATGCTGCACATTACTGCACCGTCTGCATCTTCAGCGCAGACAGCAGATCCATAACAGACTCTTCTGCTATATACCATGTCCTGAATACTGGAGGACATCACCTGCAGAGGGCAGCACGCGCCTATCTGCCCAGACCCCAGACTAGAGGCCACGGCTTATGCTACAACTGCATAAGACCCCAATGACTACAGTACAATCCTGTTACAATGCACCAGTGCAGGCAAATGCTTGCACTCACAAACTCACAACCATTATAATCATGAGTGACTGTGAATATCTGGTGCCCACAGACAAGGTTCTGTATATTAATGTTCAAACAATGGGGCTCATTTACTAAGGGTCCGAATCGCGCACTTTCGTTGGGTTTCCCGGCGATTTCTGATTTGTGCCAAATTGCGCCAGGATTTTGGCGCACGCGATCAGATTGTGGCGCATTGGTGCTGGCTTTCACACGACAGAAATTGGGTGGCGTGGCCCTCTGACAACCTGACGGATTCGGAAAACCCGCAGAATTTAAAAAAGAATCTGTGTCGCAAGATCAGCACTTACATGCACCTGGAAGAAGCAGGTAATCTCTGGCGGACCTCGGCGCAGCAGCGACACCTACTGGATATCGGGGGCACAGACGTTAGTGAATCCCGGCAGACCCGAATACTCGACGATGAACGCGCCGCTGGATCGCAACTGGACCGGGTAAGTAAATGTGCATCGAGGTATGTAATATATACTGACATTACACATGTTATAGATGTTTTTTTGGCAGTAAAAGAACAATCAAATGAAAACCCTACATTAAGGAGTAACTTTACAGCACTGAAAAAGTAGTAGAAGCAAGCAGTGAAACATTTACATGAAGTGTAGTCTGTGATGTGTGAGCACTACGTTACTCTCCATAACTTATTTCTTCTCCACTTTCTAGAGAAAGAATATGAGAATCAGAGGTTGGACAGAGGGATCTGAATAGGAGTGAAGTTTTCTGTGGTGCAACCTGAGCTGTAGACATAGACAAAAACTTTTATAGACAACAGACACCAATGGAGTTGAGAAGTGCCAATGATATGTTAGGGTGTGTTTATAGCACTATTATTATAGGTATAGCACATAACTATTGTTCCTTTAATGATATTCTCAGACAATTGCGGCTAATAAATACTTGTGTATTTTTTATACACCGCCCCCCCCCTCTCCCCCCCACTGCGGCACTTATAAAGCTCCTGTGCTGATGCTACACTACAGGGCAGGAGCTAAGCAAATACATATACGTTACACTGTGTTTTAGGTTACTCAAGCTCCTCTTCACCTTCACATCCCCTCCCTCCCCTTCCCCGCGCCTCCTCTCCGCAGACCCGCTGAATGATCTATTCTTTCTCAGATTGAAAGAAAATTTTAAACTCAACAGAACCGAGATTTAGGCAACAAAAGCAGAAGTGATGAATGTATTTCCATGTGTTCTGCAGTGATTTTCTCCAGTGCTCGCGCGGCAGCTGCCTGGCCTCATACTTTGTTCTCTCCTTCATTTCCTCGGCCTGAGATGCTCCTCCTGGAATAACATTTGTTTCTTTTATTTAGTTAAGTGTCTGTCTGCGGAGACTAAACTTGAGGACTGCAGATAACACTGGGTAATTGGAGAATCCTCGCTAAACTGAAGACTAGTGAAAACAGATTTACAAAATTTTACTTAAAGTTTCCCATAGAGGCTCGTGATATATGATGGGATAGGCTTAGGTTGAGGCGACACATGGTTCTGGTCAGGGGTGCATAAGGACTGCCCTGGAACCTGGGCTGTAGGAATATTAGAGCCCCCTACAAGTCTGCTAAATCTGGTGCTAGAATCAGCTTCTAGGATAATGAGGATAATGAGTCCCTTCTACCTGCTTTCAACCTGTGGTTTCAGAACCTTTGGAAAACCTACAAAGGTCCTGAAATGGCTCTTGTGCACATGTGAGAGCAGGAACAGATGAGCGAGAATTTCATGGAAAATTTGGTGGGTGGTTTGGGTGGTCATGGGCTTGGAACCAGGGCTACTGCCCAAACCACTTGTATTATATTCCACTGCTGATTCTGACTATTTTGTATACTCTAAATTTCAGCTCTGTTTGACTCCAAGGTACAATATGACCCCATTGTCCAGCAATTTGTTCCTATAGAAAGGAAATAGACAGCTCCACTCAATTGTGAAAAGTCCTTATTGGCGGGTGCACACAGCCCGGCGGTTCTGGTACCACGGATGAACAGCATTGGTTTCAATCACAATTGGTTCATAATCCACATTTAATGAGACAGGAGGTTTGTCAAGGTCCAATGAGGGTCATTATGGGATCTCTATCCATCAGGCACCCAAACAAGCAAAGAAATTATTATCACTCACCAAGTGACAAAAGCCAATAACCTGCTGCTTCCAAAATGGCCGACAGTGATGACAACTTCCTTTTTCGGAACGCACTGGAGTTCACCGAGCCACCCTGGGTGAAGGTAAGAGCGTGTCCCGCAACACTTTTTTTAAAAAATGCTGTGGTTTCTCCGAATCCGTCAGGTTATTGTTCGGCCATGCCCCCCCATTTCCGTCGCGTGCATCCCGGCGCCAATGCGCCACAATCCGATCGCGTGCGCCAAAAACCCGGGGCAATAAAGGGAAAATCGGCGCAAATCAGAAATATTTGGGCAACACGTTGGGAAAACGCGAATCGGGCCCTTAGTAAATGACCCCCATTGTGTGCAGAGGAGCTTTGTAAAGCCTTGAAATTACACAACATGATATATACTAAGTGCAGGGCCACACTGTCACCTTCACAGCAGCGGCAGGTAACAGGGAGAGGTAAGTATCTGTGGGGATGGTGAGGGGATGGGTATGGGGGGACTGCTACAATGGGGGATGGTGTTACAGAGTATTAAAAAGGGGCAAGCAACAAATAAGTATTTATGTATTTACCCTACAGGGGGAAAGGTCAGGGTTCTCATTGGGACTGATATATGATGGACAGTTCATACGTGGGACCCTCTTCTGTCTGTGATGGGCTATACTTAGGTACACGATCATGTGACGCACATTCATCTGCTTCTAATCGTGTCCTATCAGAGCCTTTCCCAGTATTTACACAAAGACCTAAGGACTTAACGAAGATACAAAGTAACGCGAGGACGACCGGTAGATTCTCGGCATCACTCCCAATCATCAGTTTTCTGCCTCAATGTTAATTAATTCTCGGAATGCCAGGCTATAATGACTGCAGAGCCTCCCAGCATGCCTTGCACCTGCAGTTGAGTGTAACGTCAGGTAACATTTTCCATTACACCAGGGCAGGATTATGGGGGCAGGGCGGGGGGCTGCAGACCACAAGGATCACGGTGCATTATCTCTGCTCTAACATCCTGTCTCAATGCCGGGGAAGAGGCTCGAGGCGCTCAAAGGTGTCCAGAGTCAGGAAGGAATTAAACCCAACACTCATTTAGACTCACAGAAGCAAATAAGCAGGTTTGGCACTGGACCCGCCGCCCTCATTACTGAGCAGCTTTAGGCTGTATCATCATTTTATGTAATGGAAAGGTAATATCCAGGACAAACACATCTGCAGGGACAACGGAGACCATGGACCTTGGGCCAAACTGGACCTTACGTACTGTATATCCCTGACTGCAGGGAACCAGTGACCCAATATTAATTCATGTTATTGTTTTGTCATTGTAAATGAAACATTGTATCCATTGTAACAAATGGGTTAAAAACAAAATATTCAGGACCTATGATAAGATTTGGTCCTAATTATCAGATTGGTGGGAATCCTACATCCAGCCCCCATCCACCCCCACCGCCCCATCAGATGAGCTGGTAGACAGAGAATGGAAGCAGAAGGCTCCGTTCATTGGGTAGTGGCCAATTCAAGTCACTGCAGTCTGTTTTCTTTCAAACGGAAATTATCTAAACTGCAGTTACTTGGTAAGACCACTACACAGAGAATGGCGCTGTCTGCTACCCGTTACATGCACCGTATATAAACATAAATCTGTTTTATGTGGATGATAAGAATGCAAACTCGAAAACATAGAAATGTGATATTGAGGACATACTTAATGACTATCGTATCAGTATTTGTAAGATATTTCTAAGAGATGAGCAGCTTTGTAAGAAATAATTGATTTTGCAACAATTTAGCTTATTTACTAAGGGTCTGTAGATGCACTTCTGTTGGATTTTCTGATGTTTTTGGGTTTTGCAGCGCTGTGACAGGTATTTAACAGGGGATTGTGTTGCATGCGATCGGATTTTGTTGAAGCTGCATTGCTTTCATGTGACAGAGATGGGGGGCGGGCCATTGGATGATCCGACTGATTCGGACTAAGCTCAGAATTTATCTTTCAAATTGTGTTGCAAGACAATGCACTTACATGCACCGGGAAGAAGAAGGTGAACTCCTGTGGACCTGAGTGGGGAAGCGACACATGCAGGATATCGGGCGCACGATCTTAGTGACTCACGGCACAGTGCATTATACACGGACAATGAACTTTAGGTTAACTCCAGCGGACGGGTAAGTAAATGTGCCCCATTGTAAGTAAATGTGCCCCATTATGTGTGCCCCAAGTGTTAGTGATGTGAATAACAGCCTGACAATGGATTTGTTGCAATAAGGACTGAGCTGGAGATTTGACAGTCACAGATCACAGTCCAGAGGATATTTATGTGCGTTTCTCCCATTGTATATTAAAACCACAAATGGAAACCAAGCAAGTAACAAAAAAAACCCCTTGTAATAAAATATGATATTCTGGCTGAGGCAGTCACTCTCTGATCACAGTCCACAGAAGATACATGTATGTAACCAGTAGCACATACAAAAGACCAAAGAGTAAGACTCCTACATGGTACCGGATTCCCATGGGGCAGATCAGGCCTGAACTGTCCAACAGAACCACATGTGCCAGACCATTATGGACCTACTTTCACATCACTAATAATAAAACTACCTAAATGTGTTTAATGTGAGACTCATCAATACAGATCAATCAAGATCAGTCCTATGGGAAGTATAAAACGTGACCATAGGACTGGATTCTACTAACGGTGTCAATCAATTGGATTGTTACACGTTTATCTCCTACGGACAGTGATATCCTCATCTCATTATAGGACAGGGTCTTCCTTGTTTGGTTTGTATTATTTGATTATATTATCGCATACTGTAATATTGGATAAACACTGTTTAGGATAATAAATAAATAAATAAGGAAAGCGTCTTCCTTGCCCGGTATCTTCTTGTGTTCTCTATGTAACATTATAACACTCCTGTATCTCTTGTGGTCCATGTGTCAGTCTCAGCTATAATATCATAGTATGATCTCCTCAGTCTCCTCTGGTGTTCTCTGTGTAACATTATAGCACACATGTATCTCCTGTGGTCCAGTGTGTCAGTCTCAGCTATAATATCATAGTATGATCTTCCTCAGTCTCTCTGGTGTTCTCGTGGTAATATGGGGTAACACTCCTGTATCTCCCCTGGGGGGTTCATTATCTTATCTATGTTGTTTTTGTCTTTTTTTCCCCCAACTGCTTCTTTGGTCATTTATCCAATCTCACTTTTTCCTTGTGATGAATGGGTTAATTTTTTCAGCCCTTGTTTGAGACTTTGTTACAATGTCGCAAACATTCGCGCCAGTCATTTCTTTCCAGTTTCCTTAACCTTTAAGGACCAAAAATGTGCTGAAAAACGTCCCCTCGGCTTATAACGAGATCTATTACCCAAAAAAATTACCCCACTTAAAAAATAAATTAAATACTCACCTCCGTGTTCAGCGCGGCTCCCATGTCGGCGCGACTTACCGATGTCCCTGATGTCAGCGCGTCCCGTCTTCTTCTTCTCCGCGCTCCTCTTCTCTCTTCTTTCTTCTATCATCGACGCGGCCATTTTTCTTCGTGGCCCGCATACTATGACGTCAGCAGCGCCGCGTATAGTAGCGCCGCTAGAAGAAAATGGGCGCGGGAAGAGTGAAGAGGAGCCGCGGAGAAGAAAGAAACGGGACGCGCGACATCGGGACATCGGGAAGCCGCCGCTGAAATCGGGGGTGACTATTTAGTTTTTTTTTTAAGGCCCGTGGGGGCAGCTGTTATACTGGGGCAGCTGTTACTACTGGGGGCAGGCTTATACTACTGGGGGCAGGCTGCATACTACTGGGGCTGTGCTGTATACTACTGGGGCAGTGCTGTATATATAGGGGCAGCTGTTACTGCTGGGGCAGGCTGTATACTACTGGGGCTGTGCTGCATACTACTAGGGGCAGCTGTATACTACTAGGGGGCAGGCTGTTATACACTGGGGGCAATGTGCTGTATACTACTAGGGGCAGGCTGTTATACTACTGGGGGCTGTGCTGTATACTGACTAGAGGGTGGCTGATACTACTAGGGATGCTGGCGTTATACTACTGGGGGCGTGCTGTATATGACTAGGGCAGGCGTATATCTACTAGGGGCGGCTGTATACTACTGGGGGCAGTGCTGTATACACTAGGGGCAGCTGTATACTACTGGGCAGGATGATATGACATGGGGGCTGCTGTATACTACATGGTGGCTGCTGTATACTACCATGGGGTGCCGCTATACTACATGGGCGGCTGTATACTACTAGGGGCTGCTGTACTACATTGGGGCTGGCTGATACTTCTAGGGGCCTGTGTATACTACAGGGTGGCCTGCTGTATACTACTAGGGGCAGGCTGTGATACTACTGTGGGCAGCTGTATACTACATGGTGGGCTGTAACTCTAGGGGCTGACTTGTATACTACATGGGCTTTCTGTATACACACGAGGGCTGCTGTATAGTACTAGGGCGTGCTGTATACTACATGGGGCTGCTGTATATTCTAGGCGGTGCTGCTGTACTACTACTAGGGGCTGCTGTATACTACCAGGGGCTGCGTATATACTCTAGGGGCTGCTTATATACTACTGGGCTCTGTATACTACTAGGGTGCTGCTAGAGTAGCTGGCGCTGTATATCTCAGTGGGGTCTGCGTGTTTACTACTAGGGGCTGTGTTATCCTTCGTGGCTGCTGTATACCTACTAGGGGTTGCCTGTTACTAATTTCTGGCTGTGACTACCGGGGGGGCTGCTGTAGATACAGGGGCTGCTGTATACTACAGGGGGCTGGACTGTTCCGATCTAGGGGGAGCTGTATACTACTAGGGGCAGGCTGTATACTACATGGGCCGCTGTGTATACGACTAGGGGCTGCTGTATACACATGGTGGTCTTCTGATAAGCTACTAGGTGGCTGCGTGTATAACTAGGGGCTCTGATAGCTACTAGGGCTGCTGTATACACATGGGCGCTGCTGTATACTTCTGGGGTGCTGCTACTAGCTGCGTATATACTAGGGGCTGCTGTATACTACTAGACTGTGTCTAGCATGGCCCTTATACTCTAGGGGCTCTGGTAGATAGGGGGCTTAATACAGGGGCTTCTGTTTCTCTGGCGGGCTGGGCCGCAGGGCCCGGCCTGTACTAGTAAGCCGGCCGGATTGTCAGTACAAGGCTGCTGATGAAGAGGATAAAATCTAATGGCAAGGGGAGTGACTCTGGTGCTGTTATACTACTAGGGTCAGGCTGTATGAAGCCTGCGATTTCAAGTGGGGCTATGGCGAAGGGTACGAGTGAAAACGTTCAGATTGAGATCGCATCGTGTCGCGGCTGTACTGTAAGTAGGGTGTGTACAGGTTGTTATCTATAGGCAGATGTATTCTATTGTAATTTTCAAATCATTGGGCGTTTGCTAAGGTTAAACAGGAAAACCGATCAATTGTAGATCGTGCGATTCATTTATTGTTTTATTATTTATGATTTATATCAGTCTAGGGAAAGGAATTTAATTTTTTTTATCATAATTTTTTACTTTTTACTTTTTAAAATTTACTTTTACTATTTTCAGATCCATAGGGTACTTTAAACCCTAGGTTGCTGGTTGATATACCATATACTGCTATAGAAGAAGCATTTCTATAAACATGGATCAAGAAAACCGAGAGGATATTACAAAAGGAAGTAAATTTGGAAAATTGTAGAATTTTCATTAATACAAAGATAAACTGTATTTCCTGAAATAGAAGGGTTTTGTCTGGAGTTTTTGCACCAAAATGTAAAAAAAAAAAGATAATGACCCCCCTGGTCTCCGTGTCTCGGGTTGAATATCACATAATACATAAAACCTATATAATCGTGTCCTCCACGCCAGGACCTTCACTGACCCACCATCGTTCCAGAGCGCGCTATTCCCACATTCGGACTCTGTGAATATAACAAGTCACAGAGATTCATGTCTGTTTCAGGGGCCGTCAGTTTTCCATTCTGAGCCATTTATGTTCTTCTCCGTTAAGTGAGGTTCATATGTGAAGGTATTTTTAGATATAAAGGAGCCCATAGGGAGGGTGACAGGAAGACCTCTTTATTGAGTCTATTTCAGAAATACTTGTGAGAGGTGCGGGGGACGCCAGGGGTGACGAACCTGCTAAAGGATTATGACATCTAATATCACGTATAATATTAATACAGATGACCTATCCTGTGCAGCGGGCAAGAAAAAGTGCCTCATCATCACTGTGCATATAGTAGGTCAAACATCACATAATGGTAGAAATTCATAGATAGCAATAAAGGTTCCATTTATCCTATATACATGGCGATAATCATGGGAGCATCCAAGTATGTAGCAGTCCCAGAGTCCTCCTAGTGGTGGCTGTATATACAGGATGTAATAATCTCTGAGCTCCCCCTAGTGGTGGCTGTATAATACAGTATAGTAATCTCCTGAGCTCCCCCTAGTGGTGGGTGTATATACAGTATATATTTAATCCTGAGTTCCTCCTAGTGGTGGGTGTATATACGTATATAGTAAACCTCTGAGCATCCCCTAGTGGTGGGGTATATACAGTAGTAGTAATATCCTGAGCTCCCTAGTGTGGGGTATAACAGTATGTGTAATCTTCTGAGCTCCTCCTAGTGGTGGCTGTATATACAGTATGTAGTAATTCATGAGCTCCCCATATGTGGCTGTATATTACAGTATGTAGTAATCCCCTGAGCTCTCTAGTGGTGGCTGTATATACAGTATGTAGGAATCTCTGAGCTCCCCTAGTGTGGATGTATATACAGTATGTAGTAATCTCCAGAGCTTCCCTAGTGGTTGCTGTATATACAGTATGTAGTAATCTCCTGAGCTCCTATAGTGGGGGGTGCAAACAGTATGTAGTAATCTCCTGAGCTCCCCCTAGTGATGGATGTATATACAGTATGATTGTAACTCCTGAGCTCCCCCCTAGTGGTGCTGTATATACAAGATGTAGTAAATCTCCGAGCTCCCTAGTGGTGGGCTGCAATACAGTATGTAGTAATCTTCTGAGTCCCCCTAGTGTGGATGTATAACAGTAAGTAGATAATCTCCTGTGTCCCCTAGTGGATGCTGTATATACAGTATGTAGTAATCTCCTGAGCTCCCTAGTGGGTGGCAGTATACAGTATGGAGTAATCTCCTGAGCTCCTCCTAGTGGTGATGTATATACAGTATGAGTAATCTCCTGAGCTCCTCCTAGTGGTGATTGTATATACGTATGTAGTTATCTCCTGAGCCCTCCTAGTAGTTGAGGTATTACAGTAGTGTAATCTCCCGAGCTCCCCCTAGTGGTGGCAGTATATACAGTATGGAGTAATCTCCTGTGCTCCCCCTAGTGGTGGTTGTATACACAGTATATAGCAATATTCTGAACTTGCCCTAGTGGTAACTGCATATACAGTATTAAGCAGTATTTTTTATCACTTCGTATGGAGGATGATGGTGGTTGTAGTTCTTAGCGATAAGCTGCAGATACTATATAAAGCATAGTATAGCACAAAAAAGCGCAGAAAATTCCTGCAATGAAAGATAAATTGCCCTCATTTCAGTGACTGATTATTTAATTAATGAATGAAACAGCAGAAGCGACACTGGAAGAGACAGGCTGCATACTAAATACCAGGACTTTGTGCCCAGCAGATCCCCGCCTCCCACGGCCCAGATACATTGTGAATTCTGAGCCGCACGTCCCATCTCTGCAGTCAGATGTAACATGCTGATATTACAGGAGGCAAAGAAAGGGGGGCGGCGCACAGCGATCCTCTGAGAGACGCCACACAGAGGGGGCATCAGGGCTACAATGTGCCAGATAGCTGCGGCACAGCATGCACATTGTGGCTAGAACTGCTCCAACAAATGTATCCAGATACGTTACACGACAACTCCCAGCATGCCAAGCTGCACAGAATGTATGTGGCAGAACTGCTCCAACAATGTATCCAGATACGGTTACACTACAACTCCCAGCATGTCCAAGCTACACAAAATGTATGTGGCTAGAACTGCTCCAACAATGTATCCAGATACGGTTACACTACAACTCCCAGCATGCCCAAGCTGACACAATGTATGTGGCTAGAATGCTCCAACAATGTATCCAGATACGTTACACTACAAACTCCCAGGCATGCCCAAGCTACACAGAATGGTGTGGCTAGAACGCCTCCAACAATGTATCCAGATACGGTTACACTACAACTCCCAGCATGTCCAAGCTACACAGAATGTGTGGTGCGAACTGTCTCCAACAATGTATCCAGATACACTACAACAACTCCAGATGTCCAAGCTACACAGAATGTATGATGGCTAGAACTGCTCCACAAATTGTATCCAGAGACGCGTACACTAAAACTCCAGCAGCCCAGCTACACAGAAGTAGGTGGGTAGAACTGCTCCAACAATGTATCCAGATACGGTTACACTACAACTCCAGCATGTCCAAGCTACACAAAATGTATGTGGCTAGAACTGCTCCAACAATGTATCCCGATACTGTTACACTACAACTCCCAGCATGCCCAAGCTGCACAGAATGTATGTGGATAGTGCTCCACAGGCTCCAACAATGATCCAGATAACAGTTACACTACATCCCAGAATGCTCCAGCTACACAAATGTGATGTGGCGTAGAACTGTCCAACAATGATCCAGATTACTCTACAACTCCCAGCATGTCCAAGCTACACGAGAATGTATGTGGCAGAACTGCTCCAACAATGTATCCAGATACGCGTTCACTACAACCCCGCACGCCCAAGCTACACAGAATGTAGTGGATGCAACTTGTTCCAAACAATGTATCCAGATACAGTTACACTACACTCCCAGCAGGCCAAGTACACAGAAGTATGTGGCAGAACTGCTCAACAATGATCAGATACAGTTACACTACAACCCCAGCATGGCACAGCACACAGAAGTATGTAGAAGAACTGCTCCAACAATGTTATCCAGATACAGTACACTACAACTCCCAGCTAGGCCAAGCTGCTAACACAAAATGTATGTGGCTAGAACTGCTCCAACAATGTATCCAGATACGGTTACACTACAACTCCCAGCATGTCCAAGCTACACAGAATGTATGTGGCTAGAACTGCTCCAACAATGTATCCAGATACGGTTACACTACAACTCCCAGCATGTCCAGCTACCCCCCACAAGACGATGTGGCTAGAACTGACTCCAACAATGTATCAGATACGGTTACACTAAACTCCAGCATGCCAAGCTACACAGAAGTGTGTGGCAGAACTGCTCCAACAATGATCCAGATACGGTACACACAACTCCCATGTCCTTATAAGTCACCACTATCATGGTACAAAGACTATGTGCACTGCCAGGGTAGAGTCCGCAGTACAAGTATCCAATAATGTAATCACGAACTCCACAACTCAGCATTGCCCCGACACATGTATATCCTTATTGCCTTCCAACACTACTACGCACTTATACCCCCTAATACCATATCATGCCCCTTTAATGAGCTTTTCTCATTTTTGTGACCCCTCACATGATAATATTTTCCCTGAATGTCCTTTATACCATGGTGTTCTCCAGTAATGCCCCATTATATACCCCAATTACTTCTCCTACTATAATGTGCCAGTATATTGCCCCCCTGAGTCCCGTTTAAACTCTGCCTCCATATAGCACAACATTCCTCAATATGCCTGCATAGTGCCCTTGTATGTCGTTAATGCCACCTTAATACTCCCTTACATGCTTCACATAGTTCCCCCATACATACTATTGCCACTCCCTTTGTTCCCCCTTATACCAGGTTATATGCCCCTTATATAATATATGCTCTTGTGCCCCCTATACTAGTATGATCCGATAGAGGTGATAGCCCCATTAGTGTCCCTTTAACCAGTTATGATTACAGTGTACGCCTGGTTGGTACCTGTATACATGGGGGGTTGCATGGGCAGGCTGTTGTCACTTAAATGCGTTGCTTGGTTGCACCGTGTATCTGTATACCATGCGGGGCTGTTGCATGGTGTCCAGCCGGTGTTGTCCGTATACATGGGGCTGTTGATTTGGTGCAGCCTGTTTGTATCTGTTATAACATGGGGGCTGTTGCATTGGTGCAGCTGGTGTTACCTGTAACATGGGGGCTGTTGCAGTGGTGCAGCCTGGTTGTATTGTATGACATGGGGGTTGTTCGTGGTGCAGCCTGGTTGATCTGTATACAGGGGGCTGTTTGCAGTGGTGCAGCCTGGTTGTACGTATACAGGGGGGCTGTTGCATTGGTGCAGCCCTGGTGGGGGGGGGTGGGGGGTTGTACCTGTATAATGGGGGCTGTTGCATGGTGCAGCCTGGTTGTACCTATACATGGGGCTGTGAGTGGTGCAGCTGGTTGTACCTGTATACATGGGGCTGTTGCAGTGGTGCTGCTGTGTACTGTATACATGGGGGCTGTTGCATGGTGCAGCTGGTTGTACCTGTATACATGGGGGCTGTTCAGCTGGATTGGAGCACTGGTTGTACGTATACATGGGGGTGTTGCATGGTGAAGCATGGTTGTATCTGTATACATGGGGGCAGTGCAGGTGGTGTAGCCTGGTTGTTACCTGTATAAGTGGGGGCTGTTGCAGTGGTTAGCTGGTTGTACTGTATACATGGGGGCTGTTGCAGTGGGTGAGAGCCTGGTTGTATCTGTATACATGGGGTGTTGCAGTGGTGCAGCTGGTTGTTATCTGTATACATGAAGGCTGTTGCATTGGTGTAGCCTGGTTGTACCTGTATACATGGGGGCTGTTGCATTGGTGTAGCCTGGTTGTTAGCTGTATGCATGGGGGGTGTGCATGTGGTGCAGCCTGGTTGTACCTGATAATGGGGGCTGTTGCAGTGGGCAGCCTGCCTGTACCTGTATACAGGGGGCTGTTGCAGTGGTGGCAGCCCTGGTTGTAGCTGATACATGGGGCTGTTGCAGTGGTGCAGCTGTACCGTATACATGGGGGCTGTTGCAGTGGTGTAGCCTGGTTGTACCTGATATACATGGTTGGCTGTTGCAGTGGTGCAGCCTGGTTGTACCTGTTTACATGTGGCGTGTTGGCATTGGTGCAGCCTGGTTGTACCTGTATACATGGGGCTGTTGCATTGGTGCAGCCTGGTTGTACCTGTATACATGGGGGCTGTTGCATTGGTGCAGCCTGGTTGTACCTGTATACATGGGGGCTGTTGCAGTGGTGCAGCCTGGTTGTATCTGTATACATGGGGGCTGTTGCAGTGGTGCAGCCTGGTTGTACCTGTATACATGGGGGCTGTTGCATTGGTGTAGCCTGGTTGTACCTGTATACATGAAGGTTGGTCAGCCTGGTTGAACCTGTATACATGGGGGGCTGTTGCATTGGTGTAGCCTGCTGTAATGTATACATGGGGGCTGTTTGATTGTGTAGGCTGCTTGGGCACCTGTATAATGGGGCGTTGCATTAGTGTAGCCGTGGGTGTAGCTGTATACAGGGGGCTGTGCATTGGTGCAGCCTGGTTGTACCTGTATACATGGGGGCTGTTGCAGTGTGTAGCTGGTTTGTATCTGATACATGGGGCTGTTGTAGTGGTGCAGCCTGTGGTGTACTGTAACATGAAGGCCTGTTGTGCATTGGTGTAGCCTGGTTGTACCTGTATACATGAAGGCTGTTGCAGCCCTGGTTGATCCTGTATCATGGGGGCTGTTGCAGGGGTGCAGCCTGGTTTACCTGTATACATGGGGGTGTTGCCTATGGTGTAGTCTGCCTGTACCGTATACAAGGGGCTGTTACAGTGGAGTAGCCTGGTTGTTACTGTTTATATGGGGGCGTTGCATTGGTGAGAGTCTGCCTGTACCTGTATACATGGGGGCTGTTGCATGGTGAGCTGCTTGTACCTGTATACATGGAGGGCTGTTGCATTAGTGTGCCTGGCTGTAGCTGTATACATGGGGGCTGTAAGCATTGGTGCAGCCTGGTTGTATCTGTTACATGGGGGCTGTTTGCAGTGGTGCAGCCTGGTTGTACCTGTATACATGAGGCTGTTACAGTGGAGTAGCCTGTTGTACCTGTATAATGAGGCTTTACAGTGGAGTAGCTGGTTGTACTGTTATACATGGGGGCTGTTGCATTGGTGCAGCCTGGTTGTACCTGTATACATGGGGGCTGTTGCAGTGGTGCAGCCTGGTTGTACCTGTATACATGGGGGCTGTTGCATTGGTGCAGCCTGGTTGTATCTGTATACATGGGGGCTGTTGCAGTGGTGCAGCCTGGTTGTACCTGTATACATGGGGGCTGTTGCAGTGGTGCAGCCTGGTTGTACGTATCATGGGGCTGTTGCATGGTGCAGCCTGGTTGTACCTGTAACATGAAGGCTGTTGCATTGTGAGCCTGGTTGACCTGTATAATGAGCTGTTGCGCTTGGTTGCACTGTATAATGGGGCTGTGCTGTGTAGCCTGCCTGGTACATGTATACATGGGGGGGGTTGCATTGGTGTACCTGCTTGCACCTGTATACATGGGGGCGTGCATTAGTGTAGCCTGGGTGTAGCTGTATTTAATGGGGGCGTTAGCATTGGTGCAGCGGTTGTACCTGTATATGGGGCTGTTGCAGTGGTAGCCGTTGTATCTGTATACATGGGGGCGTTGTAGTGGTGAGCCTGGTTGTACTGTATACATGAAGGCTGTTGCATTGGTGTAGCTGGTTGTACCTGTATACATGAAGGCTGTTGCAGCCTGGTTGTACCTGTATACATGGGGCTTTGCAGTGGTGGCAGCTGGTGTACCTGTAATACATGGGGGCTGTTGCATTGGTGTAGTCTGCCTGTACCTGTATACATGGCGGCTGTTACAAGTGGAGTAGCCTGGTTGTACCTGTATATAGGGGGCTGTTGCATTGTGAGTCGCTGTCCTGTATACATGGGGGCTGTTTGCATTGGTGTAGCTGCTGTGTACCTGTATACATGGTGGGCTGTTGCATTAGGTGTAGCCTGGGCGTAGCTGTATACATGGGGGCGTGTAGCATTGGTGCAGCCTGGTTGTATCTGTATACATGGGGCTGTGCAGTGGTGCAGCCTGTTGTACCTGGATACGGGCTGTTAAGTGGAGCGCCTGGTGTACCTGTATAGGGGGCTGTACATGGTGCAGCTGGTGTTGTTACAGGGGCTGTTGCAGTGGTGCGCTGTTGTACCTGTATACATGGGGGCTGTTGCAGTGGTGCAGCCTGGTTGTACTGATACATGGGGCTGTTGCAGTGGTGCAGCTGGTTGTAATCTGTATACACTGGGGGCTGTTGCATTGGTGCTAGCCTGTGTATCTGTATACATGAGGCTGTTGCAGTGGAGAGCCTTGGTGGCTGTATACATGGGGTCTGTTGCAGTCAGTGGTGCAGCTCGGCTTAATGTATACATGGGGGCTGTTGCAGTGGTGCAGCCTGGTTGTATCTGTATACATGGGGGCTGTTGCAGTGGTGCAGCCTGGTTGTATCTGTATACATGGGGGGTGTTGCAGAGAGAGTTGGTTAGGAGGCAGTGTACCACGCTGTGGTCCTGTGTAGCTGATACATGGGGGCTGTTGCAGTGGTGTCAGCCTGGTTGTAGCTGTTAACATGGGGGCTGTTGCAGTGGTGCAGCTGGTTGTGCTGTATACATGGGGGCTGTCTGCAGTGGTTGAGCCTGGTTTACTATACATGGGGGCTGTTGCAGTGGTTAAGGCTGTGTACCTGTTACATGAAGGCTGTTGCATTGGTGCAGCCTGTTGATCGTATACATGGGGCGGTTGCAGTGTGCACCTGGTGTACCTGTATACATGAGGCTGTTGCATTGGTGCAGCCTGGTTGTACCTGTATACATGGGGGCTGTTGCAATTGGGTAGCCTGGTTGTACTGTATACATGGGGGCTGTTGCATGGGTGTAGCCTGGTTGTACCTGTATACATGGGGGCTGTTGCAGTGGTGCAGCCTGGTTGTATCTGTATACATGGGGGCTGTTGCAGTGGTGCAGCTGGTGTACCAGTATACATGGGGCTGTTGCATTGGTGCAGCCTGGTTGTATCTGTATACATGGGGGCTGTTGCAGTGGTGCAGCCTGGTTGTACCTGTATACATGGGGGCTGTCGCATTGGTGCAGCCTGGTTGTATCTGTATACATGGGGGCTGTTGCAGTGGTGCAGCCTGGTTGTATCTGTATATGAAGGCTGTTGCATGGTTGCAGCCTGGTTGTACCTAGATACATGGGGGCGTTGCATGGTGCAGTGCCTGTGTTGTACCTGATACATTGGGGGCTGTGCAGTGGTGCAGCCTGGTTGTACCTGTATACATGGGGCTGTTGCAGTGGAGTGCAGCCTGTTGTACCTGTATACATGGGGGCTGTTGCAGTGGTGCAGCCTGGTGATCTGTATACATGGGGTGGGGCTGTTGCATTGGGTTGTAGCTCTGGTTGTATGTGCTGTATACAGGGGGCTGTTGCAGTGGAGTAGCTGGTGTTGTAGTGTATACATGGAGGTGTGGTGTTGCAGTGGTGCAGCTGGTTAGACTGTATACATGGGGGCGGTTGCAGTGGTGCAGCTGGTTGTAGCTGATACAGGGGCTGTTGCAGTGGTGCAGCCTGGTTGTAGTGTATACAGGGGGCTGTTGCAGTGGTGCAGCTGGTGTGTACTGTATACATGAGGGGGCTGTTGCATGGGTGCAGCCTGGTTGTACTGTATACATGGGGGCGTTGCAGTGGTGCAGCCTGGTTGTAGCTGTATACATGGGAGGTTGCAGTGGTGCAGCGGGTGTAGCTGTATACATGGGGCTGTTGAGTGGTGTAGCCTGGTTGTACTGTATACTGGGCGGTTGCATTGGTGCAGCCTGGTTGATTCTGTTATACGGGGCGGTTGCAGTGGTGCAGCCTGGTTTGTACCTGTTAACATGAGCTGTTGCAGTGGTGAGCCTGGTGTTGTACCTGTATACATGGGGGCTGTTGCATTGGTGTAGCCTGGTTGTACCTGTATACATGGGGCTGTTGCAGTGTGTAGCCTGGTTGTACCTGTATACATGGGCTGTTGAAGTGGTGCGGTAGCCTGGTTTGTATATGTAGTACATGAAGGCTGTTGCAGTGGTGCAGCTGGTTGTTACCAGTATACAGGGGGCTGTGCAGTTGGTGCAGCTGGTTGTACCTGGTACAGGGGCTGTTGCAGTGGTGAGCCTGGTTGTACCTGTATACATGGGGGACTGTTGCAGTGGTGTAGCCTGGTTGTACCGTTTCTACATGGGGGCTGTTGCAATGGTGCAGCCTGTGTACTGTATACATGGGGCTGTTTCAGCCTGGTTGTACCTGTATACATGGGGGCTGTTGCATTGGTGTAGCCTGGTTGTACCTGTATACATGGGGGCTGTTGCATTGGTGTAGCCTGGTTGTACCTGTATACATGGGGGCTGTTGCATTGGGTCAGCTGGTTGTACCCTGTATACATGGGGTGTTGCAGTGTGCAGCCGTTGGTAGCCGTATAATGGGGGCTGTTGCAGTGGTGACTGGTTGTACCGTATACAGGGGGCTGTTGCATTGGTGTAGCCTGGTTGTATCTGTATACATGGGGGCTGTTGCAGTGGTGCAGCCTGTTGTATCTGTATACATGGGGGCTTTGCAGTGGTGGCAGCCTGGTTGTACCTGTAGATACTGGGGGATGTTGCAGTGGTTTAGCCTGGTTTGGTACCTGTATAAATGGGGCTTTTGATTGGTTGTGCAGCCTGGTTGTATCTGTATACATGGGGGCTGTTGCAGTGGTGCAGCCTGGTTGTACCTGTATACATGGGGGCTGTTGCAGTGGTGCAGCCTGTACCTGTATACATGGGGGCTTTGCCTGTATACGTGCTCAGCGAGGAGCAGGATGAGATGGCGATGGCTTTGTGACCTCTGCAGGGATTAGTCTCTGTTCATGCGGCGGCTCACACGGATGTTCCCTGGATTTGTTGTACTGGAGAACGCACATTTAAGCGCCGGCGTGATGTTCGCACTGCGTCCTATGTGTTTGCAGCCAGAGGCAGTAAAGACGGTTACAGAAACCATAAAATTCTTCTTTTATCTTTTGTTGACTGTTTCTACGACTGCGGATCCGGGATATTCGCCGCTTCTTCTATTTTTTCTTAATAACATAAACCTGATTCTGAACTTTCTGTTCCCTATTCCCAGATGTCTGTGGCTGACGAGAGCCAAACTGAATAACAAGGAAATCTAAGACGCTGAAAGCAATCTCATAGAGATGGCACAAGAAGACCCCAGAAAGACCACCAGGGCGGTCAGACTGGTAGAGCAAGAGGAACCTATAGAGACCCCACTGATCAATGTATGTTTCTGGCCAAAGAAATATCATCAATGTCAGGACAGCAGAGGTTTGTAGCACAAACAATATTTATATATATTGTATATTTGTAACAATATGATATGTATATATGATTTATTTCCCTCTTGGTGCCTCATATACTGCACTTAATCAGTCTCCTACTCTCTCTGGCAGCTGCTAGATGGAGGCTCTGGATAGAATCTGTCTCCTTCCCCCTCTGGCACATTCTGAATCCTCCACTGTACATAATCTTTCTCTTTCCCTTTCTGACAACTGCTGGGGAAGGGGCTCTGCACAAAATACATCTTCTTCCCCCTCTTGGGGCAACCTCTGGATAGAATTAGCCTTGTCCCATTCTCTGGCATCAGAGCCACTTTTTAATAAATTTGCCTTAGGATTTTTCTGCACTTTACTGTCATGTACATCAGGTGCTTTGCTCCTGTCCTGACAAGCAGGCCAAGAAGTTCTTCCTATTAGCTGCTCTGGAGATTAGAGAGGCTGTGACACAACACACGTCATATAATAGGGATGGCAGAGCTCAAAGAACCTGATAAAGTTTTGGGGAATTCATGTTGCATCTTCTTCTGCTTCCTGTCTGATATTGGGGGTCTCCTGTGTAGCTGAAGACCCCCACCCCCCTGTGAATGTAGTTACATCAATGGACGATTCCCGAGACCATAATAGAGGGGTCTATGTATTTTGGGAAGGTCTCATATTGTATCCTGATGGCTTCAGTCATTCTCCATGTTTTATCATCGCCCCATTAGTTTATGGGGTAATAATCGTAACAATGGCGCGACCAATCACTGCGCATCTTCTTTATCCACCTAATAACCTGCTAATCAGAAGCCTCTGCGCCCGCACAATGCATACACGATGGAAGAGACGGAATACATAATGGCCCAGCTCTGAAGTCTTTCTTATAAATTGCCCCTCTCTCCAGCGGGAGCGCGAGCGACAAGCCGCCCAAATTTTTTATTCATAGAATTACAATCAAGTATTTGACTTGGTGAAGGGGGAAGGCTTGGCCCGCTGCCGGTTGCAATTAGGAAGGATTTAAAGGAAACATTGTCACATTTCTCTCCTTCTCAGCGAGACTCCTCTGTGGTATAATGCGCCATCCGTGGAATGCGCCATCTCTGTATGGACCGGCCAGTGCTATTCGGCTCTGCTGCGCCGGCACCAATGCGCACTAAGCATTGATGATCACAAGCCTCACAGCGCCGCTTTCTCCAGTCTTCACAGACTTTCCATCTCGCTTTATTCATGTTTCGAAATAATTGGCTGCTTTAATCTTGCTTTGACTGTTCTGACATGTCACAGTCACACGGATCCACAGCAGCAAATAGATGCAGGTCAGCGACAGATGCGGCATATATCAAAATGCCTTTTAACATATTGCAATTCTGTTACTTTGTGTATCAATGGAAATGTTCCAGTAATGATAAAGCCATTGATGTTATGGGTGCAGTACCGGGACAGACCACAGGGTGTGCTGCTAACAATGAGCAGGAGGGACCTGAGTGTACGAGCCCTGAGCTGCTGGATGTATAGATCAGACATGGAGAAGAAGATTTCGGTCTATTGAGCCTCTTTATTGGCTTCTTGTAAATAGTGGGTGGGTCCTTCCTAATGTGATGGCCAATCAGATATCTAGATGATCTATATAGATGAGATATAAAGTGATTAATACATTAATTAAGAAACCCAAGCATTTGTTTGGGGTCCCGTAACCCCCTGTAGGGGAAACAATGAATATTTTACCATTTCATAAAGTTTTTAGCTATGCCTTAAAGGAGCCCCAGAAGTGCCAATTCCTCCCCTGCCCATACACATTTTTGTTGATCCAACCTGGATATTTAGATGGAGAGGCGGATCATTATCTTAAGCTACTAGGGATATACTTGGAGTCACTAGGGAGGAGCTTCATTACATGAGGATATTACAGGATTTCCTGGCAGATTGTATGAACTTGAGCTCCATCTCTGCTTTTCCCTTCGGTTCTCCATAGTCAGAAAAGCAAAACATATTTGTCTTGTTTTTGAGGTTTTCTTTTTTTTTGTTTTTCACTCTGTTGCTGTTCCCAATTTAAGTAATGAAAGAGAGAAGGGGAAGTGGCAGGAAACACAGAAGAACATCTCACCATCTAGTTTCCAGGGATGATTGATGTCTAATGTATAGAGGAAATACAGGGAGCTTTATCTTTATTCCTTTGATTCCCAGAACCTCTCCGAATAAAATTACCACCTGGTTCTTTCACTGCTAAATACCCTGTGATCTGATAGTCTGAGACGTCTCCATACAAGTCGATACAAAAGAAGAGGATCATAGAGCAGGGCAGGAGACAAGCAGCAGGTTCATCTATGGCCAGGAGAGATTTGTTGGTGGACAAATAAAGAGCAGATGAAGGCAACAGTCCAAAATGGCAGAAAGCATGTATGTGTATAATCCATGGGATGGAGTCAACTGGTCCATAAAGCAGCAAGGAAAAGCACCGTGTCCATCCAAAATAAGTCACTTGGTCTATCCATGAGCAGAAAGGAGTAAGAGTCAGTAAAGAGACAGGGGCAAGGTAAAATCAAGTCTTCCATCAATGAAAAGTCACATGGTCTATAAAAGTATGGGGGAAGATTACACCAAGTGGTGGGGAAGGTAACTGCTCCATACAAGAGCAAGGGAAGGTCCATCTGTGAAGGTGAAAGAACTCAACTGACCCTTCTGGAAGCAGAGGGAGCTGTCTGATCTGAAACATAGCATGCATAGACATGTCTAAGCTGGTTAATTTATAGATATGTGGAGAGGACCAAGGATCAAAGCAACTGCACGGGAAAATTAGTACACAGATGCACCTTCAAGAATAATCGCTTGGAAACAAGATTCTTATAGGTACTCAGGATCAGGATAACATAATAGAACATTCTCTAGTTCACTGTTAATAACAAAAATACAGCATTTCACAAATATAATTTCAATCCGCCTCTATCAGTCCTGGTGAATACAGTTTATGTTGTCCTGGTATCCAACCCTAAATCTTCTGATTTAGGACAGATTCTTCTCATGAATAGCTTCTCCTGTCTGCACATTGCAGTGCTCTTTGTCTCCTTCCCCTCCCACCTGCATTACAAGAGCAGCTCAGACACACACACACTTCCTGCCGGCAAGCAGTAGTGTGCAGAGACTTACTCTATAAGCTACTGTCACATAAGGTCATTCTATGGGAGGGAGGCAAATAGTAGGGCTGACAGTGTGTGTTATAGGTGAGGTAGCAGAGCCTAGCGTCGTAGTGTTATATTCATCTCATGGATCTCATTTTGCTTTTTCTCTGTGTCAGAAACTAGCAAATGTTCTGCAACTTAATAAAAGTGTAGATAAACCCTGTACCATGATAATCTAAGCACATCGTCAGCTCACAGCATCCCATAGCACAGAGGGATCATGAAGTGTCTGCTTACACTCTGGGACCTTGTAAGCTCTTGTGATCAGGGCCCTGACTCCTATAATGCCATATGACTGAACTCTGTAATGTAATTTTATATTTGTCCCCTATGATTTGTAAAACAACAGAATATGATGGCGCTATATAAATTATTATTATTATACTGACCATTAGTGAATGAGAAGAGCTAAAACAGCAATAACACTGAGTAAAAATTTTAAATAAGGGGTTAAAAATGCTTATCTTAGGATTTTCTCTTCTTTTTTTTGCTACTTTTTTGGAACATATGATGTATTTGCACCTAAATTTGTTTTCCACTCGCCTAGCAAAGCTAGCCGCCTAAGAATTCTTCCTTTGCGCCTAATTTATTTTTAAAATCCAGATGTGTGCGTATGAAAAAGTCACAACTTTGGCGCAAATCGTGGTTAACAAGTAGCAAATAAACTCCAGTCCGGACCGGTGCAGGAAGAAGTTGCAGAAGGTTGAAACTTTTGAACGACTGTTTAATAAAAAGACTCGGCTGCCTGATATATATATATATATAAACCTCTGAGATCAATCTAACAAGTCCAGAGCCCGGAAAAAAACAAGAAAAGACACAAATGTCCTGACCAAAGAGAAATGACCGCCATGGCGGATCAGAACTTATGCCTGCAACTCTGATGGAGACCTTTGGTCGGTCCACAGTTCATCTATTTAGTGCATGTGATATCTCTGGTAAATACTTTGTCTTCTTTCTACTCATTATTGTACATACAGGACTGAATAAACCCTTAGACCAGTGATGGCAAACCTATTAGACACCAAGTGCCCAAACTACAACCAAAATCCACCTATTTTTCACAAAGTGCCGATGCGACAATTTGAACAGTAACTTATTACTCCCTGAACTTTCAGAGGTTTAAATTGTATAGGCACCTGAGGTCACCAATACAGTAGAAAGAAGGAGAAGAAGTTTGGATTATCATTGTAGCTTCCTGCTAGGGTCCTGGGCTGCGTAAGACTGCAAGAGGCCTTGAGTAACGTATGGCAAACCCTGCCCTGGGGTGATGGCAAGGGTACCCATAAAGAGGGCTCAGAGTGCCACAGCTGGAACCCGCGCCATAGGTTCGCCACCAGTGCCCTAGACCCAAGCAGCTGCTCCAAAAGTCAACTCCATATGGGTTTTGTTGGACTTTGGACTTTCAGGGCCGTAGCAGTGTCAGAACCTGTGGCCGTTGGTGGTTTCTCTTGTATTCCAGCTGATGCTACAACATCTCAATATTCAACCACCGTACTGACACAATGGGGGGATTTATTAATTGTGTCGCAACCTCGACAGTCAACATCTGAGATCCGACTTCAGAAAGCAGAGACCGATGCATTGAAGTAGTGCACGGCTGTAAGTAATTTATGCGCACATGGAACTAATCAGTCGGGCGACACAAATGAGACATGCGCCAAAATCTTACACGGGCTGCGCCTGTTTTTCTTTTGATTTCAGACCATTTTTTTTCTGGTCTGCTCTGCACCAAAAAATTGCGCCTAAAAAAGCCAACAAACTCAACATAAATGATGTGGAAAATATAGGCCACGGCCACTTGTGCCAAAAAAAGATGGACGAGTCGGGATAGTCAGAAACATCTGGCACAAAAGCATTATAAATGATCCGCAACACTTTTGTGTGTAACAAAGTGTTTTTTTGGCCGCAAAAGCATTGCGGATCATTTATAATTCATCTGCCATAATGGGTTTTTTTTCCAAAAAGTCCTAAAAAGGTCTCAAAATGCATAAAAAGTCCCAGCACATAGACCAGGAGGGACTGGAGTGACTCCGAGACTTTTTATGGTCAGGACTTTTTGCACGGCGCGGGACCTGCAGCGGTTCTATGTTTACTCCAGATTTAGGAAGAGGTGGAAATTGTCCTGTGAGACTTTTCAGCAGTGAAAAGTCCCAAAAACCTCAATGAGACTTTATGGCACTTTTTTACACCAAGAAAGCCCAGGAAACCCAATGATAAATACCCCCCACAGTGTTCTGTCTTCTCAATTGTAGCCTCTTCTTATGAGTAAATCATAAATTAGTAAAATTTTCTTTGTTTCAATTTGCAGATGAGTCTGACATCCCTGAAGATCAATGAGATCAGAAATCTGCAGCACTTATGTACTCGGGGAGGAAAGGCGATCAATATTTCTCACACTTTTGATGAAAATCATTTTGGACTCTTTATTGATTATGTAATTAAGGAACAAACACGACTAAAATGTTCCTTTTACTAAACAAAAGAGGCTCAAAATCACAGACGTAGGTGAGGAGGAGGCGGCGACGCTCCATGGACATGTCTATGGAGACAGTGACGATCATGGAGACAGCTGGGGTCGAAGATAAGACCACTGATAGAAGACCACGAGAGGGCAGGACACCCCTGGGGCAGGAAAGTCACGATCATATCTGGGCAATAGAAAAGGAATAACGCCATCCACAATTCTGCAGACCCCATACCCCCCGTTTCATGGTTGGAGGGGGATAGAGGAGAGCAGAGGAAGGTAGAGGTGGGTTGAGGTGGGTAGAGGAGGGTAGGGTAGGGAAGAGATGGGTTTAGGGGGGTAGAGGAAGGTAGAGGAGAGTAGAGAGGGTAGAGGAGGCTAGAGGTGGGAAGAGGAGGGTAAAGGAGAGTAATGGTTGGTAGAGGTGGGTAGATGTGGGTAGAGGAGGGTAGAGGAGGGTAGAGGTGGGCAGAGGTGAGTAGAGGAAAGTAGAGGTGGGTAGAGGTGGGTAGAGGGGGGTTGAGTAGGGTAGAGGGGGATAGAGTGGGTTAGAGGAGGGTAGAGGAAAATAGAGGTGGGTATAGGGGGATAGAGGTGGGTAGAGGAAGGTAGAGGAGGGTAGAGTTGGGTAGAGGTGGGTAGAGGAGGGTGGAGGTAGGTAGGGAGGGTAGAGGAGAATAGAGGTGGGTGGAGGTGGGTAAAGAAGGGTAGAGGAGGGTAGAGGAGGGCAGAGGTGGGTAGAGAAGGGTAGGGGTGGGTATAGGAGGCTAGAGGTGGGAAAAGGAGAGTAATGGTTGGTAGAGGTGGGTAGATGTGTGTAGAGGAGGGTAGAGGAGGGTAGAGGTGGGCAGAGGTGAGTAGAGGAAAGTAGAGGTGGGTAGAGGGGGGGTTGAGTAGGGTAGAGGGGGATAGAGCGGGTTAGAGGAGGGTAGAGGAAAATAGAGATGGGTATAGGGGGATAGAGGTGGGTAGAGGAAGGTAGAGGAGGGTAGAGTTGGGTAGAGGTGGGTAGAGGACGGTGGAGGTAGGTAGGGAGGGTAGAGGAGAATAGAGGTGGGTGGAGGTGGGTAAAGAAGGGTAGAGGAAGGTAGAGGAGGATAGAGGAGGGCAGAGGTGGGTAGAGAAGGGTAGGGGTGTGTAGAGGAGGGTAGAGGTGGGTAGAAGAGGGTAGAGATGGGCAGAGGAGGGTAGAGGGGAATAGAGGTGGGTATAGGGTGGTAGAAGTAGGTAGAGGAGGGAAGAGGTGGGTGGAGGGCAAGAGATGAATAGAGGTGGGTATAGGGTGGTAGAAGTAGGTAGAGGAGGGAAGAGGTGGGTGGGAGGGTGAGATCTTAGGGCAGAGCAGGGAGAGGATGGGTCGGGTCGATAGTTAGGGAGGAGAATAGAGGTGGGTGGAGGTGGCAAAGGGCTTAGAGAAGGAAAGAGTTGGTAAAGGAGGGTTAGATGGGGGTTAGCAGTAAGGTGCGAGGAGGGAAGAGGTGGGTGGAGGGCCATATTTAGGCGAGAGAAGCAGGCGAGGTGGGTAGATGAGGAAGAGGTGGGAGAAGATGAATAGAGGTGGGTATAGGGTGGTAGAAGTAGGTAGAGGAGGGAAGAGGTGGGTGGAGGGCAGATAACAGGATAGGGCAGAGGCAGGCAGAGGTGGGTAGTGGCGGGAAGAGGGGGGTAGAGAGGAATAGAGGTGGGTATATGGGCGGAGGGCAGGGAGAGGAGGGTAGAGGGGGTGCAGGGAGAGGAGGGTAGAGGGGGTAGAAGATGGTAGTCGGGGGTTGAAGAAGGTGAAGGGAGACAGAGACACCAAACTTAGTAATAAATGATCATTTATATTGCTCATTTACAACTTAAACGACTCAGAATTAGAGTAAGACTGGACAACATTTAACATATTGTGTTTAAAGAGAATACAGAGGAGGGTCGGCCACCCCTGTGCCCGGCTAAGGCCTGCGACACTATTATAACCACGTAGAGGCGCGGGTCGGGGTCGTATGGGTATTCACATATGCTCCCTGCATTCATTGCGAGCTGCTATAATTGCTTTAGGTTCAGATTTGATAACGGATATCAAAAAATTTTTTCCCATCGTTATGGCGGCTTCTTGATTAGCTTGATTTAAATATGAAACGCAAGCGTTAAGAAGGTTTGATGGGTTTTGCGAGCGTCCAGGGAGATTGAGACCCCTCTGCGGGATGTTACAATGGGGATATGATGTGTACAGCGGAGGAAACATATGTTTTATAAGGTGTTCCATGGTTATCTATATATTTACATACCTCGAGGCTCCGAGTCCAGTGGGACTCCGCTTGGTAAAAAGGAAAAGACCGTTGCGTGTGGAAAAGGAAGCGAAAATATACACACGTCAGATGTATATCACAGCACAGGGATAGTACACACACGTGAGTATGTCACAGTACAGAGATAATACACACAGTGGATGTCACAGTACAGGGATAATACACACAGTGCGAGTCCACAGCACAGGGGATTAGTACACACAGTGATGTCACGTCAGGGATATACAAACAGTGATGTCCCACGTGCAGAGATATAATACACACCGTGACTGTCACAGTACAGAGATTATACACAAAGTGATGGTCACAGTACAGGGATTAATCGCCACAGTGATGTCACAGTACAGGGAATAATACACACAGAGAGGTCACCAGTACAGGGATATAATACACACAGTGAGTGTTCACAGTACAGGGCTAATACACACGAGTGATGTCACAGTCAAGGAAATAGATACACACAAGTGATATACATAGCTACAGGGATAATACACACGAGTACTGATGTCAGCAGTAGTACAGGTGATTAATACACACAGTGATGTACACAGTACAGGGATAAGACACACAAGTAGAGTCACAGCAGACAGGGGATTAAGTACACACAGTGATGTCACAGAGCAAGGGATACTACACACAGTGATCACAGCACAGGCGTATGACACACAGTGAGCCTAGTATAAGGATATTAATACAAACAGTTGAGGTCACATCACAGGTACATACACACAGTGATGTACGTACAGGATCAACAACAGTTCCGTACAGGGATAATACACACATGACACGGTACGGATAATAAACACATGATGTCCAGGGATATAATACACACAGTGGTGTCACAGTAAAGGGGATAATACACACAGTGATGTCCACCGTAACCAGGGATAATACACAGCAGTGATGTCACAGTACGGGATAATACGAGAGCACGACAGTGGAATCACCATGATGCACAGACTAGAAATACAAACAGTAGATCACACGATATCAGAAGTGAGTGTCACACGTACAGGATAATACACACAGTGATGTCACACGGAGAGATACAGGGCCGCAGTGATAATACACAGAGCAATAGGTGTCGGATGTCACTAAGTACAGGGGGATAATACCGGGGAATCAAAAGCGAGTACCAGTGAGCCGTGACAGGAGTTATACACACAGTGATGTCAAAGTACAGGGGATATAATACCCCAACAGTGATGTCCAGTACAGGGATAAGCACAGAGTGAATGTCACGTACGAGAAAACACCCAGTGATGCACGCCAGGGATCTGGGATAAAAACAAGTGATGTCACAGTACAGGGAAATACACACAGTGATGCCACCAGTACAGAGATAATCTACACGCTGTCACTAGTCGAGTATAAGATGCAAGACAGGGATACTACACACCGTGATCTGTCACAGTAAGGGATCATACCACAGTATGTCATCAGTACAGGGATAATTGACAACAGTGATGTCACAGTTACGGAGTAATAACACAGAGTGATGTACATACAGGGGATAATACAACACAGTGATGCCGTCAGACATACAGCGATAGTGTTACACACAGTGATGTCCACACCTGAGTAATAGGGGGATAATACCACACAGTGAGGTCACAGCTAAGCGGAAATACAAGAGTGATAACATGACAGTAGTTCAAGTATGTCACAAGTACAGTGATAATACACACAGTTGATGTCACAGCACAGGGATAATACACACAGTGATGTCAAGTACGGAGTTATGCACGTGAGTCACAGTACCGAACAGGCGTACACGATACAGAGATAGATAAGTTGTTCACGAGGTACAGGATAACCACATCAGTGATTCACAGTACAGAGATTCTACACTACAGTGATGTCTGGACGAAGGACAATACACACAGTGAGTCAAGCTACAGATGATACACACAGTGATGTCCCAGTACAGGGATAATACACACAGTTGGACTGTCAAGTCAAGGATAATTCACAACAGTGATGGTCAAGTACAGGGATAATCAAACCACAGTTGAGTCACAGACAGGATAATAACAACAGTGATGATGACAGTAAGGGCAATACACAACATGATGTCACCAGTACAGAGGACATAATACAACAGTGATGTCACAGTACAGGGATAATACAATAGCACCGTGATGTCACAGTACAAGGATACACACAGAGATATCACAGTGACGGGTCACAGTACACAGTGATGTCACTCATAACAAACAGTGATGTCACAGTACAGGATAATACACCAGTGATGTCAGTACAGGGAATAAACAAGTTATGTAGCACGAGTATGCAGGGATAATAACACCATGTGATGTTCACGTAGACAGGGATAATACAACAGTAGGATACCAGTAGCAGGTTAACAGAGATATACTGACGGATACAACAGGTGATGTCACTCGTACAAGGATACTAAATACACACAGTGATGACAGTACAGGTTTAGTACAGCACATGAGTACAGTACAGGGAATCACAGAACAATACGTACCCCGTGATGTCACAGTACAGGGATATCCACCACAGTATGGTCACAGTACAGGGTAATACCAACACCAGTGAGTCCAGTTCCAGGGATTCATACTACCACACAGAGTGATTGTATCCACAGTACCAGGTCAACTACCACAGTGTGATGTCCACAGGTACAGAGATACCTACCAGTGATTGTCACCAGTACAGGGTTAAGTACCACACGTGAGGTTTGTCACAGTCAAGGATAATACCACAGTGATGTCAACAGTAACAGGGATAACAACAGCACAGCGTGATGTCAACAGTAACAGGGAGTCGATACCCACAGTGATGTAACAGGTACAGTGGTAAATACCATCAGTGACTGTACTCAGTAACAGGGGTTAGGAGTAACAGCCAGGACGTCACAGTACAGGGCATAACAAAAGTGATCTGTCACAGTACAGAGATAATACCACACGTTGATTGTCACGTACAGTGGTAATAAGTATGCACGACGCAAGCAAGTGAGCCTTGAATTACGGGGAACCTACCTATGCACGAGTAAGAAATACACCACAGTGTGTCCACAGACAAGGATAATATACACACAGTGATGTTACAGTACAGGGAATAATACCACAGTGTGTATGTCACAGTACAGCGGATTAGTACTAACCGAAGGTGAGTACAGTACAGGCATAATTACACACAGTGATTGTCACAGTCAGCTACAGGGGATAATACCACCCAGTGGATATACAAGTACAGGGATACTACACACGAGTGATGTCACAGTACAAGGAGACTAACCAGCAAGTGATGTCACAAGTACAGGATTATACACACCCAGTGAGTGACAGTACAGTACAGGGACTAACTACACACGTGCACACAGTGGATTGCACGGCGTCAGTCCAGGTAATAACGTATTGATGTCACACAGGATAATTACAGCAGTGATGTCACAACACGAGATAATACAAACAGTGATGTATACAGGATAATAACAGTGTGAAGATACAACTACACCGACACCAGTGATGGTCACACGTACAAGAGATTAATCACAACAAGTGAGGTACGAGTACAGAGATTAATACACCAGCAGTGAGTCACAGTACAGAAACAGTGTGATGTCACAACAGGATAGATAGTATGTACAGTACAGGTGAATAATACCCACAACAGTGATGGTCACAGTACAGGGATAATACACGTAACAGTACAGAGATTCACACAGGCAAGACAGGGATAATACACCAAAGTGATTGTCACCAGTACAGGGATAAACACTGTCACAGTTAGAGATATACCACACAGTGGTACAGACGGGAATACCAAATGATGCACGACAGAGTACAAATGATTGTCAGTCGCTACTACAAGGTGTACAGCCGGAAATACACACAGAGATGTGCACCAGTACAGGGGTAATACACAACAGTGAGTCACTAGTACCCCAGGGATAATACACCCAGTGTGAAGTCGGGCCTACCCGGTTGTCAGACCAGGGAATAATACACACATTGTGATGTCACAAGCTAGTACAGGGATTAATACCACAGTTATGTCACAGTACAGGTTATACACACAAGTCGAGTCATAACAGGGATATCCACACAGTGATGTCACAGTACAGAGACCACAGCGTGCACAGTTAGCATACACACAGTGAGTCACAGTACAGGGAATAACAGATGTCCAGTCGAATCAACAATGTCACAGTACAGAGATATAAACACACATGCAGTCACAGGTACAGGGATTAATAACACAGTGATGCCACAGTACAGAGATTAATCAAACAGTGAGTCCCAAAGTAGCAGGGATAATACACAGTGATTGTACACAGGTAAGTATAACACCACAGTGAGTGTCACAGTACAGAGATAATACACAGATCAGTAGGGACCAATGCTGTACCGAGTACAGGAAACACCACAGTGATTCACAGTAAGATATAACACATGAAGGAGTCACAGTACAGGGGATAATACACACAGTGGATGTCACAGTACAGAGGATATACACAACATTTGTACTGTCACAGTACAGGGATAATGTACACACAGGGTAGCAGGGAATACACACCAGAGGTCACATAGGGATAACAGATGCTTCATAATACACGACAGTGATACGACACAGGGACTGTCACCAGAAGTAAGTACATGGGATAATACACACGGAAGAGATCAGGTTACACAGTCAGTACAGGATGATAATACACACAGTGATGTCATAGTACAGGGATAATACACCACAGTGAGTACAGTACAGCATACCTCCAAACATTTGGGAAAAGGAAAGAGGGACAAAAAGGCGGCACGCGATAGGTGCGCGGCGATCCCCTAAGGCCACACCCAATCACTTCCTGCGCCACGCCCCAAATTTTAGCCATATAAAAAGTAATAAAAATATAATTAAAAAAGAAAAAAAAATTATACCATTGGGAGTTAGAACCCAGAACCTGCGAGGTCCATGTACGTAATAACCAAGCGCCTCAAAGCCCACTGAGCTATAACATTCAGGTTAACAAGTGGAGAATTTGGTAACTAGAAAAATATATAATGGCCTTGGAATAGGAGGGATTCTTCTCAGATTATGAAAAATTATTGAAATTTATTATTATTATTATTATGATCTGGATGATTAGTATTATTTTACCAGGTAGTAATAAATCATCTCCATAATGAATAAATTATAAAATAATAATGAATAAATGTCTCATAATTACAATATAATAAATCTGATGCTGGAAGATACCTTTCTATATATCAGTGCATTAGTCTGGTCACAGTGGTAGGTGTAAATGCAGATAACATGGTCTTACGTACCGAGAAATCCTGAGCTCTGTATCACTGGGCTTAGTAGCTCAGTTAGAGTTAGCTCATGTCTGATGGTGTTTGAAGCAGAGGGGGTCCCAGGTGTCGAAATCTCAGCCTGCGCCAAAAAAAAGAAAACTTTATTTAATTTAATGTACTATAAAGAGCTGTGTCTGGGGAAGAGAGTGACCGGAGACCAATATGGACAGTACTGGATCTGACCTGATTGGAGTGGTCCCTTGCTTCCTTTCCGCTAAGCCGACACTTCTCTGCAAAGGGATTCCCTCCCGGTCTGCTTGTGGGGAACCATAGGAGAATGTGCAGCGATCCAGCTGAGGAGCCATATAGGACAGATCTGAAGGCTGATGACGTGGTTCCTGCTCTCTCCAGCTTAAGCCGACACTTCTCTGACTGAAAAGGATCCCTCGAGTATGCTCTGGGAACCTGAGGAGAGGCAGAGACCATAGTATGGACAGATCGTGAAGCTGATGACGTGGGGGTCCTTGCTCTGCGCTAGAGCGCACACTTCTCTGACAAGGATTCCCTCCCGATTTGCTGGAGAAGCCATCTGTTACTGTGAGTCAGACTTCAAGTATTCTACTATGCGGACACAGCGCCGGACACAGCGGGGGACCTTGGGGGGAGGGGGGGAGAATCCGTGACAATGTCATAGTATGCCCGTGACGCGGGGGGGAGGCAGGGGTACGAAAAACGGGAAAGTCCCGTCAAAATCGGGACGGTTGGGAGCTATGGTACAGGGATAATACACACAGAGATGTCACAGTACAGGGATAATACACACAGTGATGTCACAGTACAAGGATAATATACACACAGTGATATCACAGCACAGGGATAGTCCGACAGCAGTGAGTCGACCAGGACCGGGATAATACAGACACAGTGAGTTGTCACAGTTACAGGGGATAATACACAGCAGTGATGTCACGAGGTACAGAGATATTCACACAGCGAGGGTTGTCACAGTACATGGCATAGATACACACAGTGATGGTCCAGGACATGGATAATAAAGACACAGTGATGTCAGCGGACAGGGATAATTACACACCGTGATGTCACAGGACAGGGATAAACTACACACAGTGATGTCCCGAGTACAGAGAAATAGCAGCCCAGTGATGTCAAAGTTACAGGGGATATACACAGGGATGTTCATACAGGTACAGGGATAAGACACCACATGGTGTCCACGGAGTACAGGGATAAAGACGACACAGTGATTGTAACAGTACAGGGATAATACACACAGTGCAGTGATTGTACACTACAGTGATTATTAAGCACCTTCGGCCGAGCGCGAACTATATGTCATTGTGATAGTGCTACAAAGGGAGGCATGGAGAGAGCTCACGAGCTGAGCTCTCTCTCATACACAGCGGGGATGCTGTATATTGCAGATGACACCTGCCTGTTACTGCATGCTGGGCACCGGATTGCGGCAGTAACATGTTAAACATAAAAGGATTACCTGTTATATGAAAAAGAAGACAATAGCTAAACAAAAATATAGGTTTTTTAAATGACCCCCCCTTCCTAGGGTAGTGCACATGTATAAAAGCCAAAATAAAAAACAGTACGGAATCATAAAACCAGGTTTGGTATTCGACGCGTCCGCAAAATGTGCGGTACAAAATACTATTAACGCTTTTTCCGGTGTATTTAATGGACACCACGGTAAACTGAAAAAAGCACCGGAAAGGTCGAGCATACTGTGAGAATATTGACTAGAGGTTATTTTGCGCCAGAAGGGCATGGCAACACAGTATGTACAACTTTTTTTTTTACTATGAAAAACATAAGCTAAACTTATGTAGAGAATTGTTATCCTCTTGATCTTAAGACCCCACGAATAAGAGTTAAGTTTTAAAGTACACCCGGGAACCTGTCATTTGGGGCCCTCCGTCGAATAGACGTAAAAACCATGCCCACCAGAAGTGTGGCGCACAAAATCTGTTTTTCAGGTAGAAGTAGGTAGAGGAGGGAAGAGGTGGGTGGAGGGCATATTAGGGCAGAGGCAGGGAGAGGTGGGTAGAGGAGAATAGAGGTGGGTGGAGGTGGGCAAAGGTGCTTAGAGAAGGAAGAGTTGGGTAAAGGAGGGTAGATGTGGGTAGAAGTAGGTAGAGGAGGGAAGAGGTGGGTGGAGGGCATATTAGGGGATAATACACACAGTGATGTCACAGTACAGGGATAATACACACAGAGATGTCACAGTACAGGGATAATACACACAGTGATGTCACAGTACAGGGATAATACACACAGTGATGTCACAGTACAGGGATAATACACACAGAGATGTCACAGTACAGGGATAATACACACAGCGATGTCACAGTACAGGGGGATGTCACAGTACAGGGATAATACACACAGTGATGTCACAGTACAGGGATAATACACACAGTGATGTCACAGTACAGGGATAATACACACAGAGATGTCACAGTACAGGGGTAATACACACAGTGATGTCACAGTACAGGGATAATACACACAGTGATATCACAGTGCAGGGATAATACACACAGTGATATCACAGTACAGGGATAATGGGCTGGGCATGTCGGCAGTGTAATACTATCACATGTATGATGAACATGTACAGGGTCGGAAGGGCGCTCGGGATGTCTTCCGTGTAATCTATCACATTTTATGGATGATACATGGTTACAGGGTCAGGAGGGGCTGGGATGTCTGCATGTATAATATCACATTGTTTATGGATGATACATGGTCGGGGTCAGTAGGGGCTGGGAATTCTGCGGTGTAAATAATATCGCAGTGTGTTATGGATGATATAGGTACTGGGCTCTGGAAAGGTGACCGGGATCTTTGTGTCTTAATAATATCACCTTGTCTGACTGGATTATCAAGTAACAGGCGTTCTAGGGGGCCGGATGCGCAGTGTACTAATATCCTGTTATGGATGATACATGCTACAGGGGGCAGAGGCCGCTCGGATGTCGCAGTGTACATAATATCACATGTTAGGCTGATACATGGGACGGGGTCAGGTGGCTGGATGTCCTGCAGTGTAGATATATCACACTGTGATGGTAACAGGTGTACAGTGGGTCAGGAGGGCGGGATTCTGCAGTGTATATATATCACATTATGGATGATACATGGTACAGGTAAGGGAGGGCTGGGATGTCTGCAGTGTAATAATATCACATGTTATGGATTACTGGTACGGGTTCAGGAGGGTCTGGGATGTCTGCATGTAATATATCACATGCTAGGATGATACATGTACACTGGTCAGGGGGCCGGGTATGCTGCATGATTGATAGATCACTTGTTTTACAATGAAGGGTATTATATGGCATTGAGTCAGATTTTCGCCTTCCCCACAGATTTATGTGTCCACTATGGGATGGAAATTTTAGTCACGTCATAAGGGGGGGGGGGGGTTGCCTTTTCTGGATGCACACGTGTACGACTTGTTGTTTTTTACCTGGTGTACCGTTGCTTTTTTTGGTCACTTCTGTTATGTTTTCCCGCTTCCTCGTCCCCCCATTCATGACTGACCGCTAGCGGAGAACTAGAGTAACAAGAGAAGGTGCAGAGACGTCCGCATTAAATTACTTATTTGTGCAGGATTAGTCCTCTTTGGATTAATCAAATAATGTTCAAGAGTGGTTGGGCAAATTTCACCTTACCCACCCGTGTCCCATTCGCGATCCAACGCGGCGTCGTCTCGCCTGGGATCGGGTCCGGCTCGGAGTCACCAGAAGGGCAGTTCCTCCGCCGTCCACCAGTGGCGCTGCTAGCGCTGAAATACGCGAATCGACCACGCGCCGATAGCTACCCCCGACGGATCACAGTGATGGGAAAAGAGGCGCCATGTCACCAAGCGACACTTTGCGGTCGGTGCTTTAATCGGCGGCGGTGTTTTTTCCGATACTCGGGTTTTTCCGAATTCGCGGAAGACGGGTGCGGGCCCGTACCACAGCCCCTTGCCGTCGCGCGCAGCCCGGCGCCGATGGTGCCACCCTAATCCATTCTGTGTCCCGTGCGACACATCCCTCGGGCAATTTCAAGGTACAATCGGTACGCAAATCGGCAAAAATATTGCAGGGTAACAACAGTCCGGGAAAACGCATTCAGGGGCAGTTAGTAATGACCCCCATTTATGTTTTCCTAAGAGGAAACATGCACATGAACATGTTACGAGTTCATACAAGCAAGATTTTTCACTATGTTCCAGGGACGCTCAATCCAGCTGCCCAACGACCGGAGCACAATGACATGCAATACTTAGTCTGCAGATGTGGACCCGGGTTAGTACACACTCAAAGATTGTGTGATAGAAAATACATCTTAATATAAATAAAACACTCACCGGCCACTTATATATGAGGTACACCATGCTAGTAACGGGTTGGACCCCCTTTTGCCTTCAGAACTGCCTCATTCTTCGTGGCAATGAGATACAACAAGGTGCTGAAAGCTCCCAGAGATTTGGTGGTCCATATTGACTATTGCCATCACCAGTTGCCCAGATTTGTCGGGCTGCAACACCAGGAGCGAATCTCCCGCCACAACCATTCCTCCAAAATGCCTATTGATTGAGATCTGGTGACTGTGGAGGCTATTGTGGTCCAGTGATCCCAGGTCATGTTCAAGAAAACCAGTCTGAGATGATTCCACAGCTTATGACATGGCGCATTATCTGCTGAAAGTAGCTCATCGTCAATGTTGGGTACATTTGGTCCATAAAGGGAGGACATGGCAGCAACAATACTCAGGTCTGGCTGTGGCGTTGTACCAAGGGCCACAAAGAGTGCCAGAAATTACCCCACACCGACACCACCACCACCAGCCGAACCGTTGATACAAGGCAGGATGCTATCCATGCTTTCATTGTTGTTTTGACGCCAACTCGGACCCACCATCCGAATGTTGCACGCAGAAATCAGACTGCATTCAGACCAGGAAACGTTTTTCCAACTTCTACTGCCTCCAATTCGGAGGAGCTGGCGCAATGGGGCGTGAGCCGCAGTTCCGGTCTTACTGAAAGAGTTGGCACAACGACCTGTTGAACCAACGGGGTGGCTCTACAAAGCGCGGCGAGTAGGCCAGCTGCCGCAAAGTGGCCAACGGTACTGGCCACTCAGAGAGGCGCTCGGCCTACCATCTGGGCTGTAACGGGAGGTGGAGGTGAGGCACGGGTGCTTTCGAGTTGTGTGCTAGCAGCGCGCACCGTCGGCCCATTCTCCTCGACCTCTGGCATCAACAAGGCAAGGTCCGCCCCCCCACAGAAACTGTCCGCTCACTGGGGTGGGTTTCTTGTCGACCATTCGCGGGAAAACCCGAGATATGGTGGTGGGCGTGAAACCCCAGTAGACCAACCCGTACAAGAAGCAGGATAGACAGGACAGCCCCAGGGTTATATCGGCGTAACATATATCATTATATACAGAGAGCCCAGGTTAGACCGCGGGACAGATATAAGTATAGCAGGAGAGCGCCAGGGTAGCCACTGTACAGATAGCAGTATAGAACGGAGAGCCCCAGGGTATTCCGCTGGACATAATCAGAGTACAGGAGAAGCCCCCAGGTGATAACCCGCGGGACAGGTAGCAGGAGAGACAGGAAGCCCCAGGGGATACCCAGCGGGACAAGAGCAGGAGAGACAGGAGATCGCCAGGGAGACCGGCGGGACAGAGAGCAGGATATACAGAAGAGCGCCAGGAGACCGCTGTACAAGATCAGTAGAGACCGGAGAGCGCCAGTGAATACCAAGCGGGACAAGAGACTCAGGAGACAGGAGACCCCGGGGGAGAAAGACACGCGGGACCAGGATCATGAGCATACAGGAGAGCTCCAGTGAGACCCGGGGTCGAGGGACATATAACGGAGGTGGGCAGGCAGGAGAGCCCCAGGTTGAGACCCACCGGACCACTAGACCCCGCAGGGAGCTGACAAGAGAGCTCCACGGGTAGACCCGGCCGTGGGACAGATAGCGGACGACAGGAGATCCCAGGGAACACCAGCGGTACAGAGACATGACGATCCTACAGGAGATCCCCAGTAGAGGAAACTGCCCAAACGGGACAGGACTAGGCAGGAGAGTACAGGAGGAGCCCACAGAAGTATACGCGTGACGGGTACATTACACGGTAGAGAACAGGAGAGGCCCCAGGGGATTCCCCGGCGGGACGAGAGCAGAGATACATGAGTGAGTCCCCCAGTGGGGATACCAGGCGGTGAGAGTAGCATGAGAGTACAGTGGAGTAGCCCCAAGGGGAGACCGTGCGAGGAGACAGAGAGCACGTAGAGAACAGGAGAGCCCCGGGGACCAGCATGGACACGAGACTAACAGTAGAGACAGGAGAGCGCCCAAGGGGGATAATCGACGGTACAGATATCCGTATAGAAGACACGAATGAGAGCCGGCCCAGTGAGACCGGGCGGTGATGATGGAGTCAAGAGAATATACCAGGAGAGCCCCCAGAGGGTGTGCAGCACAGCGGGGTCCAGAAGAGCATGAGAAGACGTAGGAGATCCCAGGTTGGATCACGGCTGTAACAGGTGTACCAGGAGAAATGCCCAGGCTATACCGGCGGGACATAGGGCATTACATACAGGAGAGCCCCGTGGATATTAGACTGCGGACATAGAAGCACGAGAGACGCGAACCCCAGGTGATACCAGACGGGAACAAGGGCAATATAGACAGAAAGAGCCCCAGGCACCTCGGGCGGGGGCGATAGGGTAGGCAGGAGAGACAGAGGAGCCCCAGTGGGAGACCAGCGGTACAGAGACTCAGTATATACAGGGAGATCCCCCCAGGGGAAGCGGGCGGTACGAGATCAGGAGATACAAAGAGCCCCCCAGGGGGATACCGGCTGTACAGAGATCAGTAGAGACAGATAGATCTCCAAGGTGAGAAACCAGCTGTACGATATCATTAAATAGCAGGAGACAAGCCCACCCAGGGAGACCGCGCATTACAGATAGCATTATAGACAAGGAGAGCCCCAGGAGGGAGACAGCGGGACAGGGAGCAATGATAGAGACCAGCGAGAGCCCCCGGGTGAGAAGCCAGCGGACATAGAGCATGGAATACAAGGAGAGCTCCAGGGGAGACCGGTGGCCAGAAGCAGGAAGACAGGAGATCCCAGGGATACGGCGGTACAAAGAGCATGAGAGACAGAAGAGATCCATGGGAGAACCAGCGAGACATAGGCATTAGGACAGGGAGAGCCCCAGGGGGAGACCGGCGGGACAGAGAGCAGGAGAGACAGGAGAGCGCCAGGGGAGACCCGGCTGGACAGATCACAGAGAGAGACAGGAGAGCCCACAGGGGGACCAGCTGTACGATAGCAGGAGATACAAGAAGCGCCAGGGGGAGACCGGCGGACGAGAAGCAGTAGAGCAGGAGAGCCCCAGGGGAATACCAGCGGGCAGAGATTGAAGAAGACAGAGAGCCCCAGGGAAGCCCAGCTGGACAATGAGAGCACTGAGAGACAAAGAGCCGCGCAGGTGATCCAGGCTGGACAGGAGCAGTAAGATACGAAGAGCCCCAGGGGCCTGCCGGCGGCGACAGAGTGCGCGATAGACAGGAGATCCCCAGGGGGAGCCAGCTAGGAGAAGCAGCAGAAAGAGACAGGGAGAATCCGCCAGGACAGCTGGGCGGGACAAGATCAGCACTAGAGACAGGAGCCCCCCCAGGGGCACCCTGCCGGACGGATCAGTATAGACAGAAGCCCCAGGGGAGAGCCGCTGGACATAGAGAGTTCGTAAGCACAGAGCCCCAGGTTAGAACCGGCGGGGACAGAGATCAGTAGAGACAGGAGAGGCCCAGGGGATACCACGGGTACCAGATACAATTATAGACAGGAGAGCCCCAGGGGAGACGGGCTGGAACTTAGGCATGGATACCCAGGGTGACCGGCTGGACAGATATCATTAGACGAAGGAGTAGCCCCCTAGGTTAGAGCAGTCGGTACAGGATCATTAGATCCTGGAGAACCCCAGGTTATACCAGCGGTACAGATGAGAAGGACACAGAGAAGCCCCAGGGTAGCCCGGCGGGAACAGATATCTGCGAGACAGAAGACCCCAGGAGACCAGCGGGACAGATAGGCATGAGATACATAGGGGCCCCAGTGATACCAGCGGGCGCATATATCATTAGAGACAGGAGAGCGCCCAGGTATACCGGCTTGACAGATATCCTTAGATACAGGAGAAGGCCCCAGAGGAGACCAGCGGTACGGATCAGGGAGACGGGGAAACCCAGAGGGGAGACCAGCTGGACAGATAGCATGATAGACAGGAGAGCCCGGAAGGGTGTACCGGCGGACAGAGATCAGGATATACATGGAGAGCCCCCAGGATGCAGAGGCACGGGACATATAATCCGGAGAGACAGGAGAGCCCCAGGGAGGCCGGCTGGACAGGGGCAGGGAGAAACGAGATCCCCGAGGGGGAGCAGCGGGACATATAGCAGGAGAGCAGGAGAGCCCCCAGGTTATAGCAGCTGGACAGAGAGCAGGTATAGACTGGAGAACCCCAGGTGAGACCAGCTGGACATATATCATGATAGACAGGAATCCGCCACCCAGGGGAGACCGCGGGACAGAGGGCTTTGGTAATACAGGAGATCCCCAAAGGAGACGCAGCGGGCCATAGATCATTATAGACAGGAGAGAGCCCCAGGGGAAGACCAGCGGGACAGAGAGCAGGAAGACAGGGAGAGCCCAGGGGTACCACGGGACATTACGCAGGAGATACAGGGAGCCCCAGGGGGATACCAGCGGGACATATAGCAGTAATAACTGGAGAACCCCAGGGAGCACGGGACAGAGAGCTCTAGAGACAGGAGAGCCCCAGGGATACCAGGGGGACAGAGAGCATTAGATACAAGGAAAGCCCAGTGAACCGGCGGTACATTTCAGATAGACACGCGGAGATCCCCAGGGTATATCGCTGTACATAAGCATGATATACAGGGAGAGCCCCAGGGGAGAACCACTGGACATATGTAACTGTCAGGAGCGACTGAGACCCCAGGGTAGACCCGCGGGACATAGAGCAGTAGATGACAGAGAGCCCAGAGGAGACCGACGGGACCGAGAGCAGGAATACAGAGAGCCCCAGGGGAACGCGGCGGGACAGAGAGCAGGAGAGACTGGGATCCCAGCAGGGGATACCGCGGGACAGAGAGCAGGATAGACAGGAGAGCCCCAAGGGGATACGGCGGTGGACAGAGAGCATTAGAGCCAGGAGAGCCCCCGGGGACCCGTGCTGGACATAAGCATGAGAGCCCGGAGAGGCCCCAGGTGAGCCCGGGACATATATCATGAGAGACAGGAAGATGTCCCCCAGGTGAGACCACGTACATAGAGCAGGAGAGACGCCAGGTATAACCCGGCGGGTAACAGTATGTAGGAGAGACACTAGGGGAGACCGGCGGGACATATAGCGGATAGCCGGGAGAGCCCCAGGTGGACCGCGGGACAGAGAGCAGTAGAAGACAGAATCCCAGGGGATAACCGGACTGTACAGAGATCAGTATTACGGAGAGCCCCCAGGGGAGACCAGCGGGACAGATAGCATGAGAGAACCCAGTAGACCCGGCAGGACATGTAGCAGTAAGAACCGAGGTGAAGCCGGCTGGACAGACTATCAGGATAGCAGGAGATCCCCAGGTTGATACCAGCGGGACAGATATCCAGGAGCTACAGGAGAGCCCCGGGTGTACGCGGGACCGAAGAGCATTCATATTACAGGAGAGCCAAGGGAGACACAGCGGTAACAGAAGCATTAGTAAGGAGAGCCCCAGGGGAGACCGCGGTACAGAGATCAGTAGAGACAGAAAGCTCAGGGGAGACCGGCGGGACAGATATCAGGAGATACAGGGGAGATCTCCAGGTAGACCAGCGGGAACAGAGAGCACGATAGTCAGGGGGAAGCCCCAGGGTAGTACCAGCTGTGACAGTAGCAGTAGAGACAGAGAGCCCCAGGGGAGACCAACGGGACAGATAAGCAGTAGAGACAGGAGAGCCCAGGGGGATACCGCGGGACAGGGAGCATGATAGACCCAGGGATACCGGCTGGACGGCAGCAGTGTAGAGACCCAGGGTGACCGGCAGCGCTTGGGCACGAACACAGATGGTGTGGAAGGTAGGGGCGCGGGGGGCTGGCCGGCGGCATCTGTTCCGCGGGCCCGCGGGGGGAGGAGACAGAGAACCCGCCACGGGAACCGCCGCGGCTGGAGGCCAACAACCACAGCATGACGCGCGGCAACGGGGGCGGGGAGCCAGGGCTAGGAGGCGTGGCCGGGGCCCCGGATGTCGGGGGCGCCGGGGCCCCGCCTGCGGGAGAGAGGGGGGAAAGTGGCGCCAGGGCGTGGCAGAGCGCAGGGGACGGGGGGAGAGTGGGAGAGGGGCCTATATGGGCAGAGAGTGGCCGGGACGCCGGGCACGGCAGGCCAAGGACCCGTCCTCTTCCAGCGCGAGCCGTGCGATAGAACAATGGCGGCGGCCCCCGGGAAGCCAGGGACGGTCCCGGGAAGGGAGAAGATCTCGGCCAGAGACATCTGCACACCGGAGCCGGCAGGGGGCCAGGAATGCACACTGCACTCCTCCCTAGGCGCCACGCGCGCTTGGGCGCCACAGGCGAACTGAATGGGTTTAACGAGCGGAGCTAGAAGTCGGGCATCACTGTATCCCACGGGTCACCAGGATGGGGGCCAGACGTCGTATCACTGCACCCAGAGATCCTTCCCATGGACATGTCATGGGGTCAGGGGTCACAGTCCAATGAAGGCCAGTGACAACTGCTTCGGGCGGGGCTTAGGGAAGGAGTTGCAAAAATATCCCAGTTCCCGTCATGGGAATGCTCTTCCGATGCGGTGGTACCCCACCTACCCCCCGTACACCCCTAATCACGAGATTCCCCTCCCCTGTTTAGAAGCCCGTCACAGTGACCCCAACAGGATACAATGGATGCGATTTTACTACCCCGGTTCCGTTGCTGATCACCGCGGTGGTGGCGTTGTCCCACGAGGATTCAGGTCTGCCGCGTTCACTCAAGCCGTGCACCCGAGTTCTTGTCATCCGTTCGACGCATCTTCTTTCTGACGCTCGGCCCGGAGGTTCACCTTCTCGACCCGGGCATCTGAGGCTGAGTCTTGCGACGCATTCCTTTTAAAATTCCCTAACTGTTCGGCCAGTTCTGCTGCCGGGTTGTCCGATGGGCCCACCGCCAATTCTCTGCCGCTTCAAGCGGCGGCGATGTGCCAAATCCGATGCGCTGCAACAAATCCCGGGGCAATTCGATGCAAATCGGAAACATTCGGTGCAAACCCACGAAAGTGTGGCGTTGGTTACCCTTGTAAAATGAGTCCCCAATGTACCTACTGCCCCCACACAACAAACCCCACAAGTGATACTCCCCATTACATACGCTCTCTGATTGGTCCCCACCATGTAACCGTGCCATCCGCCTAGGCCCATAGTGACGCGTTATAGAGTATAATTCTAAACTTGTGCAGAAGAATGCAAAAAGTTCTGATCTCATTAGAACAAGGAAAACGCTATTAAACATAGGAGGACCAACCGGCGAGGTGGTTGTGCAACACTTATGAGAGACAGCATCCGTTATCACAGAAGATCGGCAGGTAACAAGACCTCAGCGCCGCGCGCTAACAAACCCACATTATAGGGAATACGTATCATTTAGATTTAAAGGGCCCAAAATCATCGACCCCTTGAAAATCATCCAGAATCTGCAGCGAGAGCGCCGATCGAGGTGCCACAGAAACCCAGACCGGAAAATTGTATCATCATTTCCAGATCATTTTTATTTCTCCAGTGCGTCAATTTCCTGAAACATTGGCTCATTTACTAAGGGCTCCCGCGCCGCACTTTCGTCATGGTTTCCTGAATTTCATGTTAAAGGATCACACCAAAAAAAAAGTGGTGCGGGGGCAGGTGGTCAGATTCATGACAAGGCGCCAGAAATCCTGATCTAGCGCCCCTGCACACTACACAACCCAGTGTACATAGCACCCCAACTAGTACATCACACACATAGAACTACACACACTGCACAGCACGCCACATCGTACAAAACCCGGCACATCGTACATACTGCACATAGTACACAACCCTGCACACATACACAACCCTGCACATAATTAACACCACTGCACATTAACACATGACACTGGCACATAGTAACACAGGGACACGGCACATAGTACCACCGATAACTGACTAGTACACAGGAACTGCACATTATACCCACTGCACCATAGTACATACTACTGCAGCATAGTACACAGACACTGCACATAGTACACGGGCACTGCACATATTACACAGTACAACTACACATAGGACAGGACACCTGCACATGTACACACAGGACACTGGCCAGGTACACACTGCACATAGTACACAGGCACTGCCATAGTACACAGGGCACTGACATAGTACAATCACAAGTCACAGGTCACTACTGCACAGGTACCAGGACACGGACTAGTACACCACTCACCTAGTACCGGAACTACACATATTCCATACTGCACAGAGTACACAGGTACGGCACATATTACATACTTGCACATAGTAACTCACTGCCCATAGTACACAGGACACTGCACATATTACACACTGCGCCATAGTACACAGGACACTGCACATATTACCCACTGCACAGAGTACACACGCCACTATACAACACCAAACTTCCGACACTGCACATATACAACACCGCACATAGTAACACAGGACACTGCACATATGACCCACTGCAATTAGTACACAGGACAACTGCACATATTACACACTCACAGATTACACCGCACCTAGTAACACACCTCTGCACATCATACACCCTGCACATAGTGCACCCTGCATGTTCTATACATATGGTGCACCATTGTGTCGTGCGGCTGCAATCCATCCATATCGCCTCTGCCCTTGTGTGTAAGCCCACGTGTAGGGACGGCCGCTAGCTCTGTCAATGTTCAATATTGTACACTTGGGGGAAAATAATTGACGTCGCACGACCGCACAGACCATAAAATCTTCTAATCCCTCCTGACCCTGTACCATGTATCATCCATAACATGTGATATTATTACTCTGCAGACATATGGGTCCTCCTGACCCTGAACCATGTGAGGTCCATCTACTCTTCTACAATACAATGTAACAATATAGCAGATCCAACAGTATTTCCATAGCAATATGTCCTCGGCACAGACATCCTGCAGAGGTTTGGAATAATAACCGAACATTAAAGAAATCTTGAAAACATAAATTCAGCAATGTCCCCTCCACCCTCCCCAAATAAACTCTCCAGGGAATTTTTAGCAGCTGTCGATATTTGCAAAAAAAAAATCCCTGGCACAATCCAGATAATTGAAATTAACCCACTGGGCCTGATGACATTGTGGTATTTGTTGCCATTTCTGCCGCTTTCAGTAAAAGGATAATTATTTTTTTTCCAGCTGTGGCCGTTCACTTGTGTTAATGGAAGTGCAGGGATCACCTATTTGAAGACGTCCGCCACCTGTCGAGGCTCCGGATTTAATGGAAAAGTCTATAAGAAAGAGCCGGGTCCAGCGGTGAGATTGCGATATCAGGGCGGACAAAAGCTGTAATCATCAGGATGCACAATCTAAGACAAGGAGCTTGTGCTGTGTACAGCTGGGATGGCGGCGCAATGTGACAGCCACATGACAACCATCTCCGACAAGAGAAATAATGAGAGATACAAATCACCAGGAAAGAGACTGAGATATCGGGATCTGAAGTTTATTACTGGGGATATAAGAAATACAAGCAATTAGAGCCGCGTTCCATGGAGGCCCCATCACCGACCGCAAGACAAGAGGAAATGGTAATTTGTAGCAACAGCGAGAATCTATCGATGGCTACACAGAGAAGATGAGCCATCCATTAACTAGCGAGGATCAGGGCTGCAAGTAATGGACACTAATGGGAAGTGGCATCAAGGTATCAGCGTGGACTCCAATCATATCAGAGATATCAAGGGACGCAGCTCATAGATCCGCGTTCACACCAATGTCTCATTGTGGTGGAAACTTTCAGTCTTAAAGAAACCCTTCAAAGCTTTAACCGAGCTCAACTCCTTTGCGTCCTTCGATAGGCACAGTCCCTCTGATTTTGGACAATAGGCACAGTCCCTCTGATTTTGGACGACAGGCACAGTCCCTCTGATTTTGGACGACAGGCACAGTCCCTCCGATTTTGGACGACAGGCACAGTCCCTCTGATTTTGGAGCAGGCCCCACAAGTATCCCAAATTATCAATGTCATGATTTTAGGATTCCTACAGTTAGATGAAATCAGCTTTCTGAGTCTAAAAAAGTTCATGGTATCTAATATGCTAATTAGGTTCTCTACTGTCAGTTGGGCCGTCCTAGGCTGGAGCAAACTGATTGACTCCACCCATCTGACAGAAGAGAGGCGAGTAGGGGATGTTTGTGAAAAGTCCATTTTAAGAAGAATTTTTTTGGTTTAGCATCCATTCAAGTGAACATTAACAGAGCTGCAGCCCCCTGACATTGTAGCGGGGGCCCGGAGCCCTCTATTAGCCCTCTCTGCCCCCTGCATAGTCACCAGTGCTGGAGGCAATCCAGAGCTGCTCATCAGTGGGGGTCCAGGTGTCGGACCCTTACCTATCCATTAGTTATGACTTGGGAGGAATGGACCTGTTCAGAATTCCTGGCTGAAGTGCTGGTCCTGGGACTAAACCCACAATGTTCGGCTTGGAGCCAAACATTGTGGTTGGGGTCCACTCATCCTTGAGCCACAGCCACATAAGCATCAAAAAAAGGCAAGTATAGACCACCCCTTGAAGTGATGTTACAACCTATAAGTATAGTCGATGGTCTTTACCCATTGTCCCAGTGACTACAACTTCCAGCAAACCCTGTGGTCCCTGGAAGTTCTATATCATTGGACAGTGTGTTGTTAAAATTAACACATTTTCTTACCCAAAATTCCAGATTATTAGAATTTTTATGAATCATCCATATAGACCTTCCACAACTCACCTCAGAACTGTCACCATCTTCTTATAATCGTAGGTCTATAAGTGGGACACATGTCAGAGAGGCCGTTGTTCCCGCACATCAGATCTACTTTTAGACATGACACAATGGGGGTCATTTACTAAGGGCCCGATTCGCGTTTTCCCGACGTGTTACCCGAATATTTCCGTTTTGCGCCGATTGTACCTGAATTGCCCCGGGTTTTTGGCGCACGCGATCGGAATTTGGCGCATCGGCGCCGGCATGCGCGCGACGGAAATCGGGGGGCGTGGCCGAACGAAAACCCGACGTATTCGGAAAAACCGCCGCATTTTAAAAAAAAATTGTGTCGCGAAAATTTCACTCACCTTCATCCTGGGTAGGCCGGTGTATTTCGAGGCATTCCAGCGGACTTCAGCGCAGCAGCGCCACCTGGTGGACGGCGGAGGAACTGCATTGATGAATCCCGGCCGGACCCGAATCCAGCGCAGAGAATGCGCCGCTGGATCGCGAACGGACCAGGTAAGTAAATGTGCCCCATTGTATCTGAGTTTTATCATCTTATGAACAGATGAAGACGGCTCCTTCCATCTCCTTATAGAGAGAAATCTTCTAATCTTAGACACAGCAACAATGTAGCTCCGACAAGTCCTTCTCCTCCAGCCGGTGGCCAGAAGGTTGTGTCTCCCTGATATCAGTGGGATCTCGCTGGATAAATTACACACGTAGTGGATGTATCATCAGAATTTCATTTGTTTAAGCCTCTGTCCTTGACATTACTATTTGCATATTAATAAAAATGCCAAGCGACCACATTCCCATAGAGACCTTCATTACTAAAAGTAAACGCTGACGCGGAGGTACGGCCATCTCTGAAGACACGGAGAGGGCAACATGCATGAAATAAAGAAGCCTCATTGCCTTTCATGGATTCTCTGGGGTTTTTAAGTGCAAACACAAAATTGCAAAATCCAATATTGAAATTTCTGATGAAACATTTCGACTTAGAAACATTTGTTCTTAGGATTTCAAGCTGTTCCTGAATGACCTTCACGTTACATCAGAAAAAGGTGAAGACAAAGACATAAGCAAATCATTGTGCCCGCTTCATCCAGTGACCGGCCCACCAGAGCCCGATATTCCAGTGGGCGCAAGATCTAACCCAATACTGGACCACAGATTGTGCAGGAGATAAATCATATAACCAGGGGTTGATGGAGAGCAGACCCCCAAATTACACCAAACCACCAGGGCGGATAACTGAGGCAAACTGATACATTGTTGCTGATTTAATATTGAAACATGTTGAAATATTGAACATTGAAAGACAATCACAAAGGTCACATTGTTCCTATGAAAATATTTCCAATCCAATTCCACCTCTAGGGACCAGAAGTTTCATCAGACGACATTCTAGGCCAAAACTATACATTTCAAGCAAAGTTATGGAAGAAAGTTTACATTCTCCATTCACTACTATGAGAGTGCACTGGACTGGGGAGTCAATACAAGGAAGGCGACCTAAAGCTTTCCTAAAGAGTATAGGCTTCCAACTGGTGATCTGTATTTGGCAGTGAAACAACCTCCTGATCTCCATAATAATAATTCTTTATTTATATAGCGCACACAGATTACGCAGCGCTGCACAAAGCATGACAAATTGGTCCTTGTCCCCATGGGGCTCACAATCTAATCAACCTACCAGTATGTTTTTTGGAGTGTGGGAAGAAACCGGAGGAAACCCACGCAAACACAGAGAGAACATACAAACTCTTTGGGACTAGAACCCAGGACTCCAGTGCTGCAAGGCAGAAGTGCTACCCACCCAGCCACCGTGCCGCCCAATTGTGCAGGTTGCATTATAGTTAATACCATCCAATGCATAAGGAAGGGTTTAGTAGAACTGTCCACTTCTGGGCTCTGAAATAATGAATTTGATAGGAAAAATGTTTTTTTTGGGTCTCCTGACAACAAAGGCTGATTGAAAAACTTCTCCAGCCTTCATCCTCTTCATCCTCTCATTATTATGTTCTATGAGGCAAAACAGAGACAGGAGTCTTTTGGGTCCTGACCAACTAATGCAGACAAGTCTCAAGCAACTTTTCAATAGGGGTTGATTAAAAATTTCCAGTGATTTGGTTTATACAACTTCTAAGCTGAAAACATGTCTTCATGGTAACAGACAACAAACAAACTTAGTGTAGTCTGAATCTACAGTACTCAAATTTTTTTGAATAATTGGAAAAATATTTAGAAAAATAATGAGTGATTTGACCCCAGTGCATGGGAATTAAAGTCACGGAGCAGAGTATACCAGGAGATGGACTTGATATGATATAATCTATGAAGCCCGAGAGGACGGGAGATAGATTACTAGCCTGCGATGACGTCACAACTAAGGAGGAGGAGCCAGCAAGGGATTCATGGGTCTTGTGATGATGTCATCAGTCATCAAACAGTAGGTAGAAATTTAAAAAATAACAAGACAGAAATAATAATTATAATAATAATAAGAAATTAAAAATAATAATAAATGCAAATGAAAGAAATCATAAAGTAATTTTAAATAATAAATATATTAAATAATAACGAGAATGAAATCAACAATATTTATAACAATTAAAAATAAATAATATCATATTTTTTGTTTTCCGTCCTGAGACTCCCCAGGGAGCAACAAAAGATGATGAAATCTTCTGTCTGACATGTAAAAGACTTCAGAGCGGCTCCATGTCAGCGCCGCTTAATTATTCATTTATAATAATTGGCCTCCGTGATGATCCGTGACCTTTGTCAGTAAATGTCAGTCGCTCAGATGTTTGGATTTTCTGTTAATTATGAGACAAATTATCTACTTGTTTCTCTGCTTTCATAGTGAGTCACATCTATCCATGGATCCAACGTCAGGGAACTGGGATCAAATCTGACAAAGTGCTGTCTATCTATCTATCTATCTATCTATCTATCTATCTATCTATCTATCTATCTATCTATCTATCTATCATCTATCTATCTATCATCTATCTATCTATCTATCTATCTATCTATCTATCTATCTATCTATCATCTATCTATCTATCTCCTATCTATCTATCTATCTATCTATCTCCTATCTATCATCTATCTGTCTATCTATCTATCTATCTATCTATCTATCTATCTATCTATCTATCTCATATCTATCTTTCTATCCATCTATCTCCTATCTATCTATCCATCTATCTCCTATCTATCTATCTATCTATCTATCTCATATCTATCTATCTATCTCATATCTATCTATCTATCTATCTATCTATCTATCTATCTATCTCCTATCTATCTATGTATCTCATATCTATCTAATATCTATCTATCTCCTATCTATCTATCTATCTCATATCTATCTATCTAATATCTATCTATCTCCTATCTATCTATCTATCTATCTCATATCTATCTATCTATCTATCTATCTATCTATCTATCTATCTATCTATCTATCTATCTCATATCTATCTATCTATCTATCTATCTATCTATCTCATATCTATCTATCTCCTATCTATCTATCTATCTCCTATCTATCTATCTATCTATCTATCTATCTATCTATCTATCTATCTATCTATCTATCTATCTTTCTCACATATAACTATCTATCATAACTATCCACAGCAGCACTATGTCCCGTTTAGCCCCTATGAATGGGGGTGCAAAGCCTCCAGAGTCCAGGGTGAGAATTCATACATCAAATTCCAAACATGAAGTTGCACTCGAAGTCCAAAAATAGTGAAACTGGGTTTGAGTTTATTCCAAAACAGGCCAAGAGTTTATTCCACCCCCTCCCCGACCCGCTGGATAAAGACTTTTATTTTATGTGTTTCTAATTTCTCTGTGAAGAAAACAACAAGATGGCGCCTGTCTTTCGGCAAAACTCGCTGACTCCAGTCGGTAGCCAAGTGTTAGGATTAGATAAATTGTGTGCTTGTCAGCAATACTAATAATAGCAAATATACATCATATATAGTATGAAAGAGCTGATCAGTAACCTATCAAATGTATTAGACTATTGTAATAACCAATTACAAATTGGATTGATAATTAACCAATCAGAAGTGTTATTTTAATAGCCAATCATAAGCCATTATTTAAATGTATGACAACCAATCATGCTAATAGTTAAGACGTTACACCCTGCTTAAACACGTATCAATGAAAGGGTTTGACCCACAATTGTGAATTTTGCTGGGTTCTACACCTGCCTGTTGAGCTCCGTTATTCCTCCGTCACTATGTCATTCACCTGCAGGACATGACCAGGCAAGAAATACCACTTATTACCCCTGTGATGTGAAAACCTCTTCAGGTGACTACCTCTTGTATCTGTTTTGATGCCTTCAGTCTGCATAGTCATGAAAATGCAGAAAACTCTTTGAATGAGAAGTTGTGTCCAAACTATTGGTCTGCATTGTACATGTTAAAGAGAGATCATTGTTTACTTCCAGTGGATACATTTGTTTTGGTCATGTGATCATGGGGTGGGGCAGATTTAGAAACAAAGTGGCTGCACTCCTGTGCTTGGGCTGTGTCCAGCTGAAGTGCATGGGAACAGGCTGCAATACCACATATGACCTGTGGGCAGGGGTGGCAATGTTTCTGGAAGAAAATAACAATGTTTGTCTAATCCTAGACAGTCCCTTTAAATTCTGTCTCTATCTATTAGTTACCTTTAATCCCTGTGAGCCAGGAGTAGAGCGAGTGCGCCCGAGGCACGGAGTATAATCATCTCCCAGGAAAGGGATTTGTGAAGCATCTGCTTATTTCGCTTTGTTCTTCGCTCACGGCCTCTAAACACGGGATAATGCATTTAGTAAGGGGCCTGCTGAGACTTCTCCTTTAAGGCGCGCAGAACTTTCCCCCCTTCCTTCCATCTGGGACTGAACATTTGTGAAGACATAACAGAGTTTTCTACGGAGTAATCGCATCTCCCTGACACGTCCTGACACAATCTTGGCAGTGAGGTATCAGACGCTGACGGCAGCCGCACTCCTGCTACAAGGAGAAGGCGAGAAGTTTCTCTGTGTTTGGCGCCTGGTAGAGAACACGAAATCTAGTTACCGCGTAATGAAAGCGGTGGCGAGGAGCGGCTGACATGACAGCGCCTTACATTAGGCTCCGGTCGTCTCCGTGTTATTGAAACGCGTTTGTCTTTCCATTTCTGATTTGCCGAAATCCAGATTTGAAAGCGAATATCCCGCAGCAGAAACCCGCAGGGGATTCAGTCATGAGAGATACCTTGACACTTCATGATTGGGAATGAATATCTCCCCTCCCCCATCCTCTATGTACACGTATTTATGTAGGGCATCCGAAAAAAGCATCCATCCTTATACAGCGCTGATACATTATACTGTAACGAAAAGTTACTGCCCCTGCAATATCACACAATGGCCTCGGATACCTAAGAGGCCAACCCTGTGATAGGCGGACCCCATCTCATCCAAGCTGAACATTGCGGGGTCCGGGTTCCTAAAGCCAGACTTCAGACAGAAGTTTGGGTTTGGACTCATCACCCGCCATCAACACCTGCTAATCGGTACCAGGACAGGCTGTTAATTCTTTACATCCCACCAGTAAAGCCGCAGTCACTGGGAAAAGTTGATCCTTGGAAAATGGCGACACTGTGATGGGGCATTTAAAGGGTAACACCTGCAAGGGTGTTTCCAGTAAGAACAAACATTTGGGTTTAATACCAGAACCTGAACTGCTCAGGTTTGGAATCAGCTGAACTTAGCCGAACCGGATCCTAAACAGGTCGGCTCATCCTACCTCCCAAGCTGTGCTCGTGCACTGTGATGGGCAGTGAGTTTCGGACTCTCGTGTCACCAGTTTGGATTTGACCTTATGGTTTTCACCCTTTAACCCCATAGAGAGATCAGGATTGTGATAAAGAGAAGCCTCCAAGTGCCAAACTTTTCATGTACGACCATGCGGGACACTGGAGCAGGGCAGAGGCAGGTTCAGGAATAGTTCTGGGCAGGAGTTGTGGGGTGAGGACTGAAGCCAAAGGCAAAATGGGGTAAGTATACAGGGTCAGCAGGTGCAGGAGACAACATCAGGTACATAGGAAACTGTCAGCAGGCAGGAACCAGTAAACCCTGACACACAGGAGCAGCCCGGGAACCTTATTGCTCAAGCACCTTGCTGTGTTTTCAGGTGCCTGAGACTTATCATGTGGACACCTTGGGGGTCATTTACTAAGGGAACGATTCGCGTTTTCCCGACGTGTTACCCGAATATTTCCGATTTGCACCGATTTTCCTGGAATTGCCCCGGGATTTTTGCGCACACGATCGGATTGTGGCGCATCAACACCGGCATGCACGCGATGGAAATCGGGGGGCGTTGCACTTACCTTCACTCAGCCTGGCTCGGTGTATTCCAGTGCGTTCCACCTGGTGGACGGCGGAGGAACTACCTTAATAAATCCCGTCCGGACCCGAATCCAGCACAGAGAACGCGCCACTGGATCGCGAATGGACCGGGTAAGTAAATCTGCCCCATTGTACTGGTGCTCTGGCCCTTTAAGAAGCTACAAGATCTGTAATAGTCACCCCATGGGATTAGGACAAAGGAACATAGGGAACCCAAATCAGCAGACAGATTGGGGAGATGACACAGTTATTGAAGGTTTCAGACCATTTTTAGGCTGTTTTTCGACTGATCCAAAAAAAAGGGGGTGAGGCCACAGCAGAAAATAAATTATGGACCAGAAAATTCGGCAAACTAGAGTAAATAATGTAAGGTTCACAGTACAAGTCACCCGTCTTATCCAGCGCTGGACTCACCATCCAGTATCAGACACGCAGATAGTCGGTCTAGTCATCCCCTGCACCCGACACATTCATCCATCTCCCCCAAAGAGAGAGGACAAAGCAGAAGAGCACAGACCAGAGGGACATGAATGTAAAGCTAAAACCACAGTGAAGACTGACACAACATACAGCCAATATAATAGAGATGAGGAGCAGAAGAAGATCTTAGGAACCATAATGGGGTCACTATTGTTCCCCCCCAATCAAATGAAATGTTTTAATATTTTTCTCCACATTGATGACATTTTTTTCTGAAATAAACACAATTCAGGTATTTACTGCTTTGGTTGCAGTTTCAGAATTTGCCTCATTGTACAAGCAACAAAATGTCTGCAAAATGCTGCAATGCTGAGGCCATTGTAAGATAATGCAGGAGCCTAGCAATAACTTCCGTATATATGATACATATTCTTCCACATAGGGGGCAGTATTATAGTACATAGGGGGCAGTATTATAGTAGTTATATTCTTGTACATAGGGGGCAGTATTATAGTATTATATTCTTATACATAGGGGCAGTATTATAGTAGTTATATTCTTGTACATAGGGGGCAGTATTATAGTACCCCTAATGTGTGTTATGTGTAGTAGTTTGGTCTCCCCCTAAGTGGGTGATGTCTCAAATCTGTATTCGTGATCTCCCCCTATGTCAGGTGTAATAGCTTAATGTATGAGCTCCCCGATGTGGTGATATAACAGCGGTCTTACCGTGGTCCTCCTCCCTATGGTGGGTAGATCTGTATGGATTGACTCCCCCCGATGGTGGGTAGTAGATCTGGTAGGAGTATCTCCATCCTAGTTTGGTGGTAAGGGTATTCATTATTTTACCTACCCGCCCGATTGATATCGAAAATCCTGGACTGATAAGTACCCCCCCTAGTTGATGCCGTCTAGTCAGTCTGGGTGGAGTGACTCTCGTCCGCGCTAGGGTGTGTATAGCTTTATGTAGTGCCATCCGTGCCCCCTATTGGGTTAGTCGTACTGTTGATCTCCAGCTCCCGCGCTATGAGGGGTTGTTACTCTGTGGTGAGTAGGTGATCCAGCCCCCTAATGGTGTTATAATTATCTGTAGGTCACTCCCGAGTGGTGTAGATCTGTATGTAGTGAGCTCCCTCATCAGTGGTGGTGTATATCTTATGTAGTGGCTCCTCCTGTGGTGTTATAATCTGTATTGTGTGATCTCTCCATCGTGAGTGAGGTATAATCTGTATGTAGGTAGCTCCCCCATGTGGTGTGTAATCTGTATGTAATGATCTCCCCCTATGTGTTATAATCTGTATGTCGTGATCTCCCCCTATGTGTTATAATCTGTATGTAGTGATCTTCCCCTAGTGTTGGTGTATATACTGTATGTAGTGATACTCCCCTAGTGGTGTATACAGTCTGTAGTCTGTATCACCCTGTGTCCCCTAGTGGTGTATAATCGTATGTAGTGTGCTCCCCCTAGTGGTTGTATATCTGTATGTAGTGATCGTCCCCCTATGTGGTGGTATATCTGTATGTAGTGATCTCCCCCTAGTGGTTATAATCAGTCTGTAGTGATCACTCCCTATTGTGTTTATAATCTGTATGTAGTGAGCCCCCCCCCTAGTGGTGTATAATCAGTGTGGAGTGATCTCTCCCTAGTGGTGGTGTATAACTGTATGCAGTGAGGTCCCCTTAGTGGTGGTGTATAATCTGTATGTATGAGCTCCCCCTAGTGGTGTGTATAATCTGTGTTTAGTGAGCTCCCCCTAGTGGTGGTGTATATCTTGTATGTAGTGAGCTTCCCCCTAGTGTTGGTGTATAATCTGTATGTAGTGAGCTCTTCCTAGTGGTGGTGTATAATCTGTATGTAGCTATCTTCCCCCTAGTGGTGGTGTTAAACTGTATGTAGTGAGGTCCCCTTAGTGGTGGTGTATAATCTGTATGTAGTGAGCTCCCCCTAGTGGTGGTGTATAATCTGTATGTAGTGAGCTCCCCTAGTGGTGGTGTTAATATGTATGTAGTATTCTCCCCTAGTGGTTGTGTATAAATCTGTATGTAGTGATCTCCCCCTAGTGACTGTATAATCTGTTAGAAGTGACTCCCTTTTCCCACCTAGGGTGGTGTATAATCTGATATGTAGTCGATCTCCCGTATTGGTGGTGTAATAATCTGTATGTAGTCATCTCCCTCTAGTGGTGGTGTATAATCTGTATGTAGTGAACTCCCCCTATTGTGGTGTATAATCTGTATGTAGTCATCTCCCCCTGGGTGGTGGTGTATGTATGTAGAGAACTCCTCCTAGTGGTGGGTGTATAATATGTATTAGTGACCTCCGCCTAGAGGTGGTGTATAATCTGGGTCTAGTGATCCCCCCTAGTGGTGATGTATTATCTGTATGTAGTGACTCCTCCTAGTGGTGGTGTTAATCTGTATGTTGTGAGCTCCCTATGGTTGTTAATCTGTATGTGTGATCTCCCCCTAGTGGTGGTGTAATAATCGTATGTAGTGATCTCCCCCTAGTGGTGGTGTATAATCTGTATGTAGTGATCTCTCCCTAGTGGTGGTGTATAATCTGTATTTAGTGAGCTCCCCCTAGTGGTGGTGTATAATGAGTCTGTAGTGATCTCCCCCTAGTGGTGACTGTATAATCTTGTATGTATACCCCCCTATGTGGTGGTATAATCTGTATAGTGATCTCCCGCAGTGATGGTGTAAATCTGTAAAGTGTATGATCATCTCCCTCTAGTGTGGGTGTTATAATTCTGTATGGTCGTGAAACTCCCCCTAGTGGTGGTGTATAATCTGTATGTAGTTCATCTCCCCCTAGTGGTGGTGTTGTATGTAACATCCTCCGAGTTGTGGTTCTAATTTATGTAGTGAGCTCCCCCTAGTGGTGGTGGATAATCTGTTCTATTGACTCCCCCTAGTGGTGTGTATATCTGTATGTAGTGAGCTCTCCTAGTGGTGGTGTATAATCTTGTATGTAAGTGATCTCCTCCTAGTGGTGGTGTAAATCTGTATGTAGTGATCTCCCCTAGTGGTGTGTATAATCTGTATGTAGTGATCTCCCATCCTATGGGTGGTGTATAATCTGTATGTAGTGGAGTCTCCCCTATGTGGTGTGTATAATCTGTATGTGTGGAGCTCCCCCTAGTGGTAGGGTGTATAGTCAGTATGTATTGAGTCTCCCCCTAGTGGTGGTGTATAATCTGTATGTAGTGAGCTCCTCCTAGTGGTGCGTGATAATCTGTATGTAGTGAGCTCCCCCTAGTGTGGTGTTAATGTGTAATGTATTGTATTCTCCCCCTAGTGGTGGTGTATATCTGTAGTAAGAGGAGCTCTCCCTAGTGGTGGTGTATAATCTGTATGTATGATCTCCCCCTAGTGGTGGTGTTAATCTGTATGTAGTGATCTCCCCTAGTGGTGGTGTATAATCTTGTTTTAGTGATCTCCCCTAGTGGTTGGTGTACTCTGTATGTAGTAGCTCCCCCTAGTGGTGGTGTATTAATCTGTATGTATGATCTCCCCTAGTGGTGGTTATAATCTGTATGTAGTAGCTCCCCCTAGTGGTTGGTGTATAATCTGTATGTAGTGATCTCCCCTATTGGGGTGTTAATCTTGTATGTAGTGATCTCCCCTAGTGGTGGTGTATAATCTGTATAGTATTGATCTCCTCCTAGTGGTGGTGTATAATCTGTATGTATGTGATCTCCCCTGTGTGGTGTATAATCTGTATGTAGTCCCCCTATGGTGGTGTTATCTGTATTTGGATCTCCCCTAGTGTGGTGATGATCGTTGTAGTAGCTCCTCCTTGGGGGTGTATAATCTGTATGTAGTGATCTCCCCCTTGGTGCTATATATTTTTACGTGAAAGATTCCACTACGTGTGTATATCTGTATGTAGTGATCTCCCCCCTAGTGGTGGTGTATAATCTGTGTATGTATGATTTCCTCCTATGGTGGTGCATGTATCTGTAGTGTGACTCCCCTAGTGGTGCTATATAATTTTTACGTGAAAATTCCACTAGTGATGTGTGTATAATCTTATGTAGTGAGCTCCCCTAGTGGTGGTGTATAATCTGTATGTAGTGAGCTCCCCCTAGTGTGGTGTATAATCTGTATGTAGTGTCTCCCTCCCCCCTATGTGGTGGTGTATATCTGTATGTAGTGTCTCCCCCTAGTGGGTGTATAATCTGTAGCTGTGTGATCTCCCCCTGTGGTGTTTCTTAATCTTTACGTGAAAGATTCCCTAGTTTGGTGTATAATCTGTATGTGTATATGCCTAGTGGTTCACAGGATCATTCCGATTGTATGTTGTACTTATTACACTCCATCACCCCAGGCAAGATGTTGATGATCCCTGGATGCCTATCAGTACGCCTGCTGCTGGTGTGACTTGTATTGTATATTCACTATATAGGGAGTCTGTCTGACTTAATTACCAGGTAATTAGCTCTCAGTAGCTGCTGAGAATGCAGGGATTCTAATACTGATTACTAATCACCAATATAAGTGATTAATTAGAAAAGCAAAAATTAGAAGCAGGAGCATGGGGCCAGAGTTAGAGGTAGCGATACCTGGGCCGCACCGCGATGCTCTGCGCCATTACTGATCCGGACAGAAGAGTTATAGTGTGAGCGGATACAATGTGTCCCCACGCGGTCATGTTCTGCAGGTCACCCTTCCTCCTGCCCATCAGGTTGATTGAACGGAGCCCAGAGACCCCCCGAGCGGGGGGGGGGATTGATTAACCTTACCCTACCCCCTGACTAATCCGAGGCCACGTAACCCCTACACAGTGCAATAATTATTGATTGTGGTGACACAGGATAAGTCCTGACTATGGATGAGCGAGTTACTCGTCCGAGCTTGATGCTCGGTCGAGTATTAGCTACTCGGCCGGCTCGTTCTCGCGGACGAGTATTTTGCCCTGCTCGATAACGGCATTTAATTAAAAAAGAAGTGAAGAACAGTAAAAAATACATGAAAACATTTATTTCATCATTTAATTGAAGAAAAACGCGACAGAACACATGCAGAATAGATTGCAGATGTTGCCAAACATCTGTAATGTGTTCCTTCACACTATTGTTCTTCAATACTATTGCGGAGACACCGTTCTGCACGCGTGGCTCCGGAACAGATGGCAATGTTCCCCCGAACATCTGCAATCTGTTCTGCACTGTGTTCTTTCACTGTGCTCGTTCAGTTTAATTTTACTGAAAATGCTCGGGTCTCCCATTGATTTCAATGGGGCTCCTCAAGGAGCATCTGAAATGTTCGGCTCGAGTACGAGCACCCGAGCTTTTACTGCTCGCTCTCTCTAGTCCTGACATAATGATCGAGGTTTATTGATTGCAAACTTGGATAATAAGTGACCGGGATGCAATGCAACTTCACTACAGACCCTTGTTATCAGGTTGTCTGCAGCCCTGGAAAGATGTGTAATCAGACCTCACACTGCTGTCTCTGGTGCTCCCTGCAGCCAGTGTCATGTTTCCTGGAGAGATGGTAATCAGACCTCACACTGCTGTGCTCTGTGCTCTCTGCAGCCAGGGTTATGTATTATTCTTGGAGAGATGTGTAATCAGACCTCACACTGCTGTGCTCTGCTCTCTGCAGCCAGTGTTATGTATTGTCCCTGGAGAGACGTGTAATCAGACCTCACACTGCTGTGCTCTCTGCGCCAGTGTTATGTATTGTCCTGGAGGATGTGTAATCAACCTCACACTGCTGTGGCTCTTGCTCTCTGCAGCAGTGTTATGCATTAATCCTTGGAGAGATGTTGTAATCATCCTCACACTGCTGTCTCTGTGCTCTCTGCGCCAGTGTCATGTATATCCCGGGAGAGATGTGTAATCAGACCTCACACTGCTGTGCTCTTGTGCTCTCTGCAGCCAGTGTTATGTAATTGGCCCTGGAGAGATTGTAATCACACCTCACACTGCTGTTGCTCGTGCTGTAGTGGTTACTTGGGGCTGTATATACTGGGAGCTGTATATAGTTATTGCTGGGGGGCTGGAAATAATGATTTCTGTTCTCTATCTGGACTATATTTAATGGGGGCACCCATCAGCTTTTGCACCCGGGGGCCCACACCAGCCTTAATCCGTCCCTGCCAGTGCGCACACCCTATGACGCCATATGCTGCTCCATAGTGGGTGTCCACGGGCCGCACACATAGAAGTGCCCCTGGCTGTCTGCCGGGAACCCGCAGGGTGAAGAAGAACCAGGAGCTGCGGGGAGAAGAGGAGGGTCAGACAGTGTTTCTTTTTAAGTTCTTTTGGCCGCGGCCCGGGAGAGTGTGGTCCATGGTCTGGTCTTGGGCCGCGGTCCTGTAGTTGGGGACCACTGGGAGATGGAACGCTGCCGTTTCGGAGCCTTTCAGTTCCTCTGGATTCCTCTCTCTCAGGGTAGAATGATGGAGGTGAGAGGTCGTGTTGTACCAGGAGGATTGAAATGACAGAAACAAAAAGTGTAACCTGACATAAGTCACGGCTGACGCTGGAGGTGACAGGTTGATAATTGTGACTCTTCTGGCCTCCAGGATATAAAAGACATGTTTCCCTGCAGAAACTCTTGTGTATTAGTCTTTTCTCTTTCTGCCCGGATAACTATGGAGTCTTAACCCACGAGAGGCCGAGGATGGAAGAAAATAAAATAGAGAAACCATACTCACCTACCTGCAGCTCTCTGCTATTGCTCCGCATCTCTCTTTTGCCCAGACAGGAAGTACTAAAGCTCAGGTGACCACTGTCGGCCAATCACTGAGCAAGAAAAGTGCTTCATCAGTGATGTCATCATCTGTGCGTCATGTGACACTGGAGCATAGAAATTTACCCATAGACATCAGAGGAGCCTCACTACTTCCACTAAGGAAAGGCCTCGGGGGGGGGGGAGGGGAAGGGGTCGGGAACTGCAGCAATGGAATGAAGAACCAAAGGCAGGTGTCTTCAGCTTGAATTGTTCTCCTGGTTGCTGCTTATCCTAGAATAGCTCTTATAACCCGGCTCGTTCAGTCTGGATAGTACCTGAGATTGAAGAAATGAGAACCTCACTGCCGGATTAGAGCAACAAAGGTAAGTAGGAAAGTCTTCTTCTTTTTTTATAGCCGCCTCCCATGATGAGTAATTTATATATGGATTAGCAAATCAAACCTTAATAAACTGTTTTGAAAGATAAGTTAATCTAAAGTGTGTCCCACTAAGCAGGGGAGAGTACTAAGAAGGGCGGAGCCAAGAAGAAAACCTTAAAGGGATTCTCCACTTTCAGAAAATAATTGATATTGTTTGTGTATTAAAAAGTGGCTGGTGGTTGTGGCCTGGGGCGCGCTGATGTCACGGTGCTTGGTATGGGGACCCGGAGGATGGTCTACAGCCTGGCAGCTCTCCAGCAGGTGGTGTGTACAAGAAATATGGAGGAGGAAGCTGATGCAGTGGTTTCTCCATGGGTCAAACCCTGAGGTGTATATGGGAATCCCTGGGTGATGAAGGATGGGGAGCCCGTGATAGTGAAGCAGCCTGATCCAGGGATCACACGGACTCATCAACTCATGGTTCTTTATTGGAACTGGAACAGCAGGCAACGGCCTAACATCAGCAGCAGCAGATGCTGTAGGCTGGAAAGATGGTAGGACAGTGGTGGCGAACCTATGGCACGGGTGCCAGAGGTGGCACTCGGAGCCCTCTCTGTGGGCACCCAGGACATCACCAGAAAAGGCTATCTTTCTGCAGTCTCAGACTTGCTGTGCACAGAGGTATTTTAAAATGACAGTTCTACCTGGGACTACTGGAGGAGGGTGGGGGGGGGGGGATAGGACAGATCTTGGTCATCATTGTAGCTCCTGCTTCGGCCCTGACAACAGTTCCTGTTTATGGGACCCTGGAGGGAACCTATAATGATCATCCAAATTTCTTCTATTTTCTGCTTTATTGGTGTCCTCGGGGTGTTGATATAAATGAAAGCTGTGACAGAGCAGGAAGTATAAATCACTTTTTAGATTTCTGTGTTGACACTTTTCGATAAATAAGTCGGTCTTGATGGTAGTTTGGGCACCCGGTCTCTAAAAGGTTCGCCATCGCTGTGGTAGGAGATAGCTGGTCCGCGGTACGTGGTGCTCACAGCCTGGTAGTAAACTCAGGCTGGGCAGGTAGATGGAGCAGGTAGTGGACCTCTGCTCTGGGGCTTAGTCTCCTGACTTGCCCAGGGTGTCAGGCAGCGGCCTGAGACACCTATGCTTCCTGTCTGGAACTCTGCTGACTAAAAACTGACCAAGTGCTCTCATCCACAAAGGGTTTTTATACTCCCCTAGTGAGGCAGCAGAACCCTCCAATCAGCTTCCACGTTGCTTTACAGTAAAGAACACAGTATATCATTGGTTAAAGACAATAGCTATGTTAACTGTAGCCCTCCCAGGCAGTGGTCCCAGCTGCAATTACATAGTATTCCACTTTTGGAGACCTCCCAGCGAGGTGATCAGTCTCCCTAGGCAGCTCCTAAAATAGAGAGGGTGCGGTTTGCAACAACTACCTGCCCTGTGCATTGGCACGGTTGTTGCAGAAGCTTTCAATAGAATGACAGCAAGCAGAGATGTAGAAAACTGAGGAAATGATACAGGAAGTATATTGGAAAATTGTATAACTTTTGTATTAGATGGGGAAGGAGGAAAATATCTGTTCCCCCTAACATCGATACTGGCACAGAACTCCCCTCAGCGCACGGAATAATCCATAAATCCATGGAATTCTTTCATCAGTCCCAGAGAACGGACGACTCCCCTGCTCCTGGTGCCTGCAGAGGCGCGGACAGGTCCTGGGGGGAGGGGGGACATAACCTTTTTCATATATAAATATGAATAATTCAGTGTCCTCACAGTCCGCGCTCCGGTCACATCTCTGTCCTCTCCCCGAGGACTTGTAATCACACAACATGAACGGGGAAGGAGGAAAAGATAATAACAGACTCTATAACTTATGGATGAGATGTAAGGACGAGGGGGGGGGGGGGGACTTCATACAGAATTATGGAATATTTAAACAACCCATAGTGAGGGGAGATAATAGGGAGCACAGTGTTAGATATTGTCCCTGGAGAGATGTGTGATCTTTGTGCATGCTGTTAGTAGCAGCAGGACTGTGAAATATGGATCTACATTCCATGATTACAGCTTCTCCTCACACTGCTGTTCTCTGTGCAGCCAGTGTTAGGTTCTGTCCTTGCAGATATGTGTGATCATAGCTTCTCCTTACACTGCTGTGCTCCATGTGCTGTGCAACCAGTGTCATCTATTGTCTCTGGAGAGAGGTGTAATCAGACCTCTGTGTATGTTATTAGTAGCAGCAGGACTGTGAAAGATGGTCTCCTACTAGGAAAACATATATTAAGTGGCCTATCTGAAAAGTGCACATGTGGAACTATCCCTTTTACACAGTGACAAGCGACTTACCTCTGGTGTGGGGGGGGGGGGGGGACGTGGCCCAGTCCCTGATCAAAATTAATAAAAGTACATATTTAATTTATAGAGTAATAAAACCAGTGCGAGGAGCGGGAGGAGCGGGAGGAGCGCAAGGAGCGGGAGGAGCGGAGGGGGGACACTTTATGAAGAATGTTTTATTAAACTGTGTGAGCGCACGCTGAGCTGTAAGCGAGTACAAAGCGTCTGACGCAGCAGAGTTATTACACGACGCAGCAGAGTTATTTCACCGCATCCCATGCAGCAGAGTTATTATACTGCACTGGAAGCATCAGAGTTATAACATTGTATCCCATGCAGCAGAGTTATTACACCCAGCCCGAAGCAGAATTGTTATACCGTGTCACATGCAGCAGAGTTATTATACCGTGTCACATGCACTACCTTTAAGGGTGATACCTGAAGCAATCCAGGATAAAGCTGAAGCATCCTACAAGGACACAGCTACCTCCCAGCCTGCCTCTAGTACTTACCTGGTGCAGTGCTCTACTACTTACCAGGTGCATTGTTCTAGTACTTACCTGGTGCATTGCTTTACTACTTAACTGGTGCACTGCTTTACTACATATGTAGTGCACTGCTCTAGTACTTACCTGGTGCAGTGCTCTACTACTTACCTAGTGCAATGTTTTACTACTTACCTGGTACATTGCTCTAGTACTTACTTGGTGCAATGCTTTACTACTTATCAGTTTTAATTAAGATAATTGTTAGAACCTGTCAATAATGGAAGCGTTTTCAAAAACGCATGCATTTTTGGACGGACTGCTTAAAAACGCTCATGTATTTATCAAGTGTCTGCGCCAGTTTTTCTTTCATTCACCTGAGGAGTCGTTGTTTTTTTTAATATTATAAATGGATGAAAACTTTCACAGAGACAATAAAACTCACGAAACTGCAGAGACGTCGCAGGTAACGAGCACTTTCCTACACCGGTAATTACCGCCCGCAGATTATCAGCGTCTTATATTCCAATTAGAAAAGATCCTAAAACCTCTGTAAATGTGAAGAGTCAACATCAGCGGCGGCGACACATACAGGGTTCATGTAACAGCCGGAGATTCCGATGGATCTCATTAAACTGACCCCCCCCCCCCCTAAACCGGGGCAGAGACGTGACCCCAAAAAAACATTCTTGGCGCTTCCCCTTCCATACGTCCTGTGAATTATAGCGAAGCCATTAAACCAGCTAATTATCTGTATGTCTCATGTATGAGCGCTAATTACCTGTGCAGGTGATCAGGAGGGGTCAGGGGTCGGGAGGTGGACATCATCATACACCGGGTCAGTCTCTAAGGATTAACCCTTTGTGGAGATCCTTCACATACACATATAAAACAACTAGAGGAGTTTCCTTCGGCACTTGGATTAGAAGGCTTCAGTTTGCAGAGCGGAGCCTTAAAGGGGCTTTCCAGGCTCTCATGTTATAACTGAGCTTTCCATTGGTCAGAGGGTTGTGGTCCTTGTAATTCAGACTAATATTATACACTGGGGACGGGACAAGAAGCAGACATCTCCATCCGTTGAGGTGAATGGGAGCGGCCGAGCCAATCCTACAGCCGATCGTACAGCCGATCCAACTCCCAATCCTACAGCCGATCCTACAGCCGATCCAACTCCCAATCCTACAGCCGATCCTACAGCCGATCCAACTCCCAATCCTACAGCCAATCCTACAGCCGATCCTACAGCCGATCCTACTCCCGATCCTACAGCCGATCCTACAGCCGATCCTACTCCCGATCCTACAGCCGATCCTACTCCCGATCCTACAGCCGATCCGACAGCCGATCCGACAGCCGATCCGACAGCCGATCCTACAGCCGATCCCACTACCGATCCTACTCCCGATCCTACAGCCGATCCTACAGCCGATACAACAGCCAATCCTACTCCAGATCCTACTGCCGATCCTACTGCTGATCCTACAGCCGATCCTACTGCCGATCCTACAGATAAAGTCCTGGAAAAACTTCCAATGTTGATGTAAGGAAATGGTCTCTGTATCTAAGAAGCTCAGCAAATCACTGGGTGCTCATCCATAAAGGATCGGAGCATAACGTCTCATCTCTAAGATGTCCATCTCCCGACCCCTGACCCCTCCTAAACATCTGCACAGGTAATAAGCGCTAATAATTAGCCGACTTAATTGCTTCGTTATAATTCTCCGGATGTAGTGAAGGAGAAGCTCGGAGGATATTGTTTCAGGTTCATGTCTCGGCACCTCGTAAGCGGACGATTCATTTCCGCCTGGTAAACTTCGATAAGGATCTGTTCTGCTAATGAGTCCTTCTATTTGCATCTTGTCTAAAAGCATAATCTAATCCCCCCACCATTGCCTTTAAGGAGGACCTTTCCTTCCCTCCTGCTCCTTTAAGAGAAGCTGCTCCAATGTTACTGAAGCCTTTCCTGAGCCATAGTGGATATGACCCTATAGTGACAAGTGGGCAGTCCTAGCCCTGGCACCGCCCTCCTGACAATATTAGATTGGGTGTTTCTAGACAGCGTCTTATCATGTTGTCAGTCAGTTTTTGCTAAAAGCAACATTGTCACAAATAATAACAAAAATATCAATCTTGATGAATGTGTTACATCCTTAAAGGGAACCTGTCGCCAGTTTTTACCCCAGTAAAAATGTCCTTTCTAGAATTCCCTCTGTTATGTCTCACCTATTAAAAATCTCCTGCACAGACTCCACAGTAAATATGACTACTCTGACCTTATTACCACATGAGATGAGTCAAGTTTAGAGGCTGCAGGGGTAGTGTCACTTTAGAAGCCGCAATCTTCTGTCCTATAGCACCTTGAAGCATGTTTTTATGTAATTTAAAGATAAGAATCTCATGTGTCAGTTCACATCAGGCTTATGACTTTGAGAGCTACAGAACCCGAGATACAGACAGCTAAAGACATGGTGGGAAGTACAAGCTGCAGATAATGATCCACTTCCCACGTCTTTCTAACTGCCTCTATGTCCAATTCTGTAGCGCACAGAACCATAAACCTGATGGTGTATGAAAGAGGAGGTTCTTGAAATCATGTTTCTAGGTCCAATAGAACAGAAGTTTCTGCAGGGATACAGCAAATGCAAACACGAAACTTGACTCATCTCATGTTAAAAAGAGGTGTCATATTTGTCTGACTTTGGATTTTTAGGAAAATGGATGAGATTTCATATAAAAGAAGGAATTTAAAAAGGACATTTCATTCCTGGCGGAGGTAGAAGTTTAGTGGGGTATCACCTGGTGACAGGTTCCCTTTCTAGATGTCTGGCCTCGCCCATGTCTTGGTCCCCCATTCTGCTATAAGTCCTTTATTCTCCAGTTCCCTGGGTCCTCACATCTTTCTTTCAGGATGGACTTTGGGGGTCATTTACTAAGGGCCCGAATCGTCTTTTTCTGTTGGGTTACCCAAATTTTTCCGATTTGCGCCGATTTTCCCTGAATTGCACCGGGATTTTTGGTGCACGCGATGGGATTGTGGCGCATCGGCGCTGGTATGCACGCAACGGAAATTGAGGGGGCGTGGCCACAAGGAAACCCGACGGATTCTGAAAAACCGCCGCATTTAAAAAGAAAAAAAAGTCACTTGACACGCACTTACCTGCACCCAGGGTAGGACGGTGAACTTCAGTGCACTCCGACGGAATTCAGCGCAGCAGTGACACCGGGTGGACATCGGGCGCACTGCCTTAGTGAATCGCCGGAAGACCCAAATCCTCGACAGAGAACGCGCCGCTGGATCGCGACAGAACCGGGTAAGTAAATCTGCCCCTTTGTCTTTAGATCTCTTTGGAGAGGGGGGGGGGGTGTGAGGCAGCATCCACCAGGGGGCAGTATTTTTGCTATATTACCCCCTTTGCTCTATATAAGTCTCTGCTCGGAGATAAACTTCTCCCATAATGAACTTTTTTCTGATTAACGTTGCGTTTCTCGGTGATAATAGATGCGTCGCAGCAGCTGTTCCTCTTCTCCGTCGCTCTGTTACTGTCACAATCCGAGATGGGAGAAGTTATTGTAATAAAACCCCCGGAGGTTGCGATTATCAGAGGGTTTATGGGAATCAGAGACATTTCGGTGCATAATCTCTGACTCGGCAGAACGTCTCGCGAGCCGCTGAGGAGGTGACCTTTTTTTTCGGCTGCTTTGCGGGTCCCCTCCATAAAACACTGGCGCTATCTCTTTACGATGCGCAGCGTCGCCACATTCAGACTTTTGTTCCTTCCAGAAATGTCACATTTGCAAAGTTTTCTAAATAACAAATTTTCAGTCTGAAGATGTTAAACTGGAAATTATCTGTACACAATGCGCCATTGATATTCAGCGCGGATGGCGCCAGCAGACGTAAATAACACCGACAATCGTATAAAAGGTTATTATCAGTTTACTGGGAAAGTGTCAGAGGATTCAGAAAACTGGGATCATAGAACAGCACTGAAATATTCAGAACTGGATCAGTGGGTAGGCGAGCCATGGCAATTCACACCTCAGCTGCTGCAGAACATCATATTACACACCTCAGTTGCTGAAGAACCCCATAATACACACCTCAGCTGTTGCAGAACCTCATAATACACACCTAAGCTGTTGCAGAACCTCTTCCTACTCACCTCAGCTGTTGCAGAACCTCATAATACACACCTAAGCTGTTGCAGAACCTCTTCCTACTCACCTCAGCTGCTGCAGAACCTCATAATACACACCTCAGCTGTTGCAGAACCTCATAATACACACCACAGCTGCTGCAGAACCTCATAATACACACCTAAGCTGTTGCAGAACCTCATCCTACTCACCTCAGCTACTGCAGAACCTCACTGTTTACACCTCAGCTGCTGCAGAACATTATGATATACACACCACAGCTGCTGCAGTACCTCTTCATACAAACCTCAGCTGCTGCAGATCCTCATAATACAAAGCTCAGCTGCTGCAGAACACCATAACTTAGCTCCTAGAACCTCGTGAGAACCTCATGAGACATGACTGCACCCTCTTAATATCAGCAGCTGCAGAACCACAATATACACACCACAGCTGCTGCAGAACCACAATATACACACCACAGCTGCTGCAGAACCTCATAATACACACCTCAGCTGCTGCAGAACCTCATAATACACACTTCATCTGCTGCAGAACCCCAAGATACAAAAAACCACTGCTGCAGAACCTTAATATACACACCTCAGCTGCTGCAGAACCCCAAGATACACACCTCAGCTGCTGCAGAACCCCAAGATACACACCTCAGCTGCTGCAAAACCTTATAATACACACCTCAGCTGCTGCAGAACCTTATAATACACACCTCAGCTGCTGCAGAACCCCATAATACACACCTCAGCTGCTGCTGAACCCCATAATACACACCTCAGCTGCTAAATCACATAATAGACAATTAATCAAACTCTTGTCTATCACTGAAGAACCTCTTCGTATATGCTCAGCAGCTGCAGAACTGCTTAATACTGAGGGGTCTAATTCGCCTGATGTTAAATACCGGGGGTTTGATCCCCCTCATGTTGAATACTGGGGGCTGATCCCCTCCCTTGATGCCCCCTGTAATCTGTAAGGCCTCACTGTGTAAACTGCAGGATACATTATGTGCCAGAGGCAGAGAATTTCCATAGGAAGATCCCAGGAGGAACATTGAAGCAAATGAAGGTGATTGATTGTAATGTTATATCCGCACTCGCAGTCATGATCCTGGAAGCTTCCATTGGATGTTCCATCAATCACGCGCCTCTTGTTGGTTTTTGTCTGCTGTAGCATTTATAATTTATTCCAGAGATAACAAGATGTCGGTGCGGAGATTCGCTTTCCATGACATCACAACATCGCGCCCAATGCCGATTCCTGAAAAATTTACTACACAATCGGAAGAATGTGGGTAAAAGTTTTACCGGGCATCTGAGCATTTATCAATGTAATATCCATGGACGGCCCCTCGAAATGTTCAGGAATCTCAGAGAGAAGGAAGAACAAGTGTCATGAGAGGAGAAGGAACCTTCTGACTTCTCTTCTGCACTTCCTGTTTCTTATTTTCTTTACATTAACCTTTTCCTCCCTCCGTTCCTATATCCTTCCTTCCATTATTATTTCTATTCTATTTCATCCATTTATTTATTCTTTCCCTCCCTTTTTCTGCTATTTTTTTTATTCTACTTCCTCCCTCCCAACTGTACTCCCAACAGCTCCTTTCTTTATAACTCTCTATCTCCTTCCTTCCCTTCTTGTTATCTTTCCACCTTTTGCCTTCCTTTCATTATGATTTCTATGTATTCCCCCCTTTTTCCTTTCCATATTCCTTTTTCCTTCCTACCATCATCCATCCTTCCTCTCCTACAAATCCTTTCTCCTCCCTTCCTTTTGCCCTCCTTCCTTTCTCCCTTCTTCCCTTCCTTTCTTTCTCCCTTCCTCCCTTTATTTCTCCCTTTCTCCCTTCCTTCCTTTCTCTCTTCATCCCTTCCTTTCTCCCTCCATCCCTTTCTCTCTTCCTCCCTTCCTTCCTTTCTCTCTTTCTCCCTCCCTTCTTTTTTTTCTCCCCTCCTCCCTTCCTTTCTCTCTTCCTCCCTTCTTTCCTTCCTTCCTTCTTCCCTTCCTTTCTCCCTTCTTCCCTTCCTTTCTCCCTTTCTTCCTTCCTTTCTCCCTTCTTCCCTTCCTTTCTCCCTTTCTTCCTTCCTTTCTCCCTTCTTGTCCTCTTTTCACTTCCTTCCATTATTTTTAATATCTATTTATTCTTTCTTTAACCACTTCGCGACCGCCCGCCGTGTATTCACGGCGGCGGTCGGGTCCCGGTGCATGGAGAGGGCTCACGGGCTGAGCCCTCTCCATAGCCGGTAAGTCTTTTCTGCATATTGCTAGCACCGATCGCGGGTGTTTTCACAGCGATGGCCAGCAGCCTCAAAAAGGGCGCCACCATCTTACCTGGGATCGCTGTTCCCCGTGACGTTATCGGGGGGCGGCGATCCATCTCCATGGTAGCCTCGGGTCTTCCGAAGACCCGAGGCTATTTCGTTTTAACCCCTTCATTACAATGTGCTGTAATGAATGAGTAGTATACTGTAGTATGGCAGTATATGATAGGATCGATCAGACAACCTAGGGTTAAAGTACCCTAGGGAGTCTGAAAAATAGTATAAATAAAAATAAAAAAAAGTTAAAAAAAAAAAAATTATAATAAAAAAACCTAAAATTTCAAATCACCCCCCTCTCCCTAGAACTGACATAAATATAAATAAACAGTAAAAATACACATCAGGTATCGACGCGTCTGAAAATGCCCGATCTATCAAAATATGATAACGGTTTTTCAATGTGCTTAACCCCGTAACGGAAAATAGCGCCCAAAGTCGAAAATGGCACTTTTTGGCCATTTTGAAAAATATAAAAAAATCAATAAAAAGTGATCAAAAGGTCGTACAGTCCTAAAAATGATATAATTGAAAATGTTATCAAATGTCGCAAAAAATGAAACCACCCACAGCTCCGTATACCAAAGTATAAAAAAGTTATTAGCACCTAAAGATGGCAAAATCAAAAAAATAATTTTTGTACAGGAAGTTTTCATTTTTGTAAATGTATGAAAACATTATAAAACCTATACAAATTTGGTATCCCCTTAATCGTACCAACCCAAAGAATAAATTAGACCTGTCATTTGGGGCGCTCAGTGAAAGACGTAATATCCAAGCCCACAAGAAAACGGCGCAAATGTGTTTTTTCACCATTTTCACTGCATTTGGAATTTTTTCCCGCTTCCGAGTACATGGCATGGAATATTTAATACCATCACTATGAAGTGCAATTTGTTACGCAGAAAACAAGCCATCACACAGCTTTTTACGTGTAAAAATAAAAAAGTTATAGATTTTTGAAGGTGGGGAGTGAAAAATGGACATGAAAAAACAGGAAAGGGCCCTTAACCGGTTAACTTTTTCTAATTTTCTTTTTGAGTCTAATTCCTTCCTTCCAATCCCCCTTTCCCTCCTCTTTTCCTACTTCCTTCCTTTTTGTCCTCATTCCACCTTCTTCCTTCCGTTCACTATTATTTCCTATTTATTCTTCCCATCCATTTGTCTTCTATTCTTTTCTTTTTCTATTTCCTTCCCCCCTTTCCTATGTACTCACCATTACACGGGCAGAGCCTTAGACCCCCATGTGATGTAACCCTCTATAGGTGACAGCTGCACTTGGTAGGTCCCCCTATGGAGGTCCCCTATGACGTTTGCGTCACTATCAGTTCTGGAAGACAATCAGGATAATATCTTTCCTCTTTACATGGTCAGGTTTCTACAGCTGGAGATGTAATTGAAGTCTTTGGTGATTCCTCTCTGTGTTCCTGAATTTCTGTCTCTCGCTTTTCTATCTTAGGCTTCGATTGATTTGATTGTCAGCCACAGAGTTTATTGTGGAAATGTTTTTGGGGATCTGTCCCTGGAAGAGTAAAATTTTGATTTTGTATGAAACGATTTCCTACTGTTATAATCTCTGAAAACCCGTCTGCAATCGATTTGCCCCATTACTAGATGGGAACAGTCAGCGCCGGCTCCTCACTGGACAAGAATCTGAAAATATCTTCTTCTTACTTTGTGCTGATATTTACCTCCGGTACAAATCTTCACCGATAAAGCAAAAAGCTGAAGATAAAATGTTACAAATAATCAAAAGATTCTCTATAGATCTTCAGCTTTAATTAATTTATGAGTTTTATGCAGATTTGCCCACTTGTAAAGTTATGCCTCTAGCACCACCTATTGGAAAATAGCTGTCCTGCAAGTCTATGGGGCAGATTTATTAAGCTGTCTGAAAGTCAGAATATTCCCAGTTGCCCAATTACAGCTCAGCTTTCACTTTACCAGTGCTCATGAATATTTTAAAGGGGAGGTGTGATTGTTTGCCATGGGCAACTAGGAATATTCTGACTTTTAGACAGCTTGATAAATCTGCCCCTATGTGCGACCCCTAAACATGTCTTTAACTAGGGTGCACAGCTATGTCTTGACATACAATAAAACAACATACAACATACGCCCCCCCCCCCTTGGGCTAGATTTATGATGCTCCAGATCCAGACATGTCCCCTTCCCCTCTCATGAGAACATTTGGGGCCACATTTATCACTTTTGTGCACCTAAGTGTAGTAGTTGCGCCTTAAATTCTGGCGCACTGTTTTCCCAGAATTATCACCATCTGTGATAAGTATAATTACTGCCTCTTATTAATCACTTTACTTTAACACAGTTTAGGCGCAATGTTAGATTCAGGCTCTTACATGTGATCCTGCTACAAGCTCCTCTCTGCTTCTCCCACAGCCCAGAATGAAGATAACACTCACAGCAGCACCCAGGTGTGTGACACCCAGCACCCAGTGACCTCCTCAGCAAGGGCTTCTCCTGGAGGGGATCCCCCAGTGCTGGTCTCCTGCTGCACCCCTGTAATTCTGCACAGTATCCCCCTCAGACACTGGTGATACTGTGCAGAATTACATGGGGGACACTTGTTTGTAGTATCTGCAACATTCTGCAACATTCTGCAAACTTCTGCAAAGTTCTCTCCTCTCTTGCTGTGAGCTCAGGGTTTTGCAGAATATTTTGTAAATAGAAGGTTTTGAACTGTAAATAGAGTCTGCAGCTCCTGTCTGTAATGTATCTAATTGTATCTATTATATGTTCTAGTGCAGTGATGGCAAACCTTTTAGAGACCGAGTGCCCAAACTACGACCAAAATCCACTTATTTACCCTGATGTGCCATTTTAAACAGTTACTTATTGCTACCTGTTCTTCCACTTCTTTAACTGTATCGGCCACCTGAGGCCACCAATACAGTTGACCATCAGTTGACATGTAGTTTCTCTCCAGGGTCTCTCTGTTTAGGAAGAATGCTGGTTCCAGCAGGAGGACCTCCAAAGATAATGCACTTCTTTTAACACCTTCTCACTTTTCAAACAGTTCCAAACAGTCAATGAAGTGTCACTGTAAAATAGTGCTAAGCGCAGCATCTCATAAGTTGCCTAGGACTGCAGGAAGATTTAATGGATTTGGTCCTGTTTGGTGAATTCTGTCCTAGGCTGATGTCCTGAGTGCCCACAGAAAGGGCTCTGAGTGCCACCTCTGGCACCAGTGCCATAGGTTCGCCATCACTGTTCTAGTGTCTGCAGAGTATCTAATGTATCTATTATATGTTCTAGTGTCTGCAGTGTATCTAATGTATCTATTATATGTACTAGTGTCTGCAGTGTCGGGCTGAGCTCTGCTGCTAGAAATGAGCTGTTCTGCAAAGGGGCTCAGTGCTTTCTTCTCAGTTAACGCCACCTTCGGGCTGGAGTGTTTTTGCGCCGGTTTTTGCAAAACATCTGGATTGGTAAGATAGATGAGGGAAAGCTGGTTATTTTTGCTGCGCGGCTAGTTTGGCGTTTAATCGCAAAAATGGCGCAAAAACAACAGAAAAAAACGAGTGATACATGTGGCCCTTGGTTTTTGGTTTTAACTTAAAGGAAACGTACCACCACGGATCTACCTATTAAGGTAGATCCGGTGGTAGGTGCCTCTAATGAATGTAAAGATAGCACTTTTTAGGGCAATACTTTAGTCCCCTTTATCTTTTTTAATTTTGAATTGTGATAATATTCTATTTTACCAAAGAGTCTATTGGGGTGTGGAGTAGCCGGAGCTGATGCTTCACAACGCAGCTACTCCACGCTCCAGTAGCCTCCTTGATCCTCCTCCTCAGACATCTTCAGCGAGGAGGTGCCTGCCCTTGTCGCGAAGCTAGCACTCTGCACATGCGCAGTATCTCCAGTTTCAGACCTGAGATCATGCAGCCGGTGGCCTGCATTCTGCACATCCACAGACGAGGACGAGGGTGCGTACCCCCTCCATGTAGCCTCAGCTCCGGCTACTCCATGCCCCAGTAGCCTCCTTGATCCTCCTACCCAGACATCTTCAGCAAGGAGGTGCGTGCCCTCGTCCACAAAGCGGCCATTCTGTAGGATTGAGCTATAGAAAACTGGCTTGTCTGAGTGTTGGCTTGTCTTGTTTGATATGATGGGAGTGATGTGGTTAAGGCACTGAGCAGCAGGACTTGCTATATCAGACTGAGCTTCCTTCTGTGAGATAGAAGACAGTGGGGTTGGGGCTAAAGGAGTAGAGCAGAAGCACTTGCTCTACAGACTGTGCTGTCTGCTGTGAGATAAGAGGGCAAGGCTGATGAGGATGAGATTCAGGACTTGCTGTATTAAACAGTACTGTTATTTTGACATGAGAGGGGGCATGGTTACTGCAGATGAGCTGCAGGATTTTCTGTGTCAGACTGTTTTGCATAGGTTAATGTCAGTGAGGGGCATGGCTGGTGCATATGAGTTGCAAGCCTTATTGTATCTGACTTTGCTGTCTGCTGTGAGATGAGAGGGAGAGGGGTATTGCTACTGCAGGTGAACTGCTGCACTTGCTGTATTAGACTGCACTGCATGCTTTGAGGACGATGCATAAGAGTTGCAGGACTTGTATCTGACGGTTCTTTCTGCTGTGAAATGAGAATAGGAAGGGTAAGCCTGAGTCACTGGACTTGTTATATCTTACTGTGCTGTCTGCTGTGTGATGAGAGAGGGACAATGCTGAAGTAGATGAACTGCTGGACTTGCTGTATAAGACTACATGTTTTGAGGTCAGTGGGGGGCGGGCATGACTGATGTATATGATTTACAGGACTTGTTGCATATGACTGTGCTGTCTGCTGTAAGATAAGAGAGGGAGGGGCCATGCTGAGGCAGATGGGCTGTTAGACTTGTATCTGACTGTGCTGTCTGCTGTGAGATGAGAATGGGGAGGGTAAGGCTGAGCCACATGAGCTGCTGGACTTGTTGTATCTTACTGTGCTGTCTGCTGTGTGATGAGAGGGGAAGGGGCAATGCTGAGGCAGATGAACTGCTGGACTTGCTGTATGAGACTGCACTGCATGTTTTGAGGTCATTGGGGGCATGACTGATGCATATGAGTCACATGACTTGTTCCATATGACTGTGCTGTCTGCTGTGAGGTGAAAAAGGAAGGAGCAATGCTGAGGCAGTTGAGCTGTTAGACTTGTATGTGACTGTGCTGTCTGCTGTGAGATGAGAAGGGGAGGGACAATGCTGAGTCACATGAGCTGCTGGACTTGTTGTATCTTGCTGTGCCGTCTGCTGTGAGATGAGAGGGGGGAGACATGACTGCTGCATATTCAGGTTATAGACAGCACAGGAGGCGGAGTCATAGAAGGTCACAAAAGCAACGAAATAACCACAAACAGAAAGATTCTTCCACATTTAGAAAGGCCTTGGACTGTACCTGAATTCATGCTCATGCATGAGTAGAGAGGAGTTGACCACTCAAATCTGAATATGGTGAAAGTATATTCAGGCAGCTCTGCTGTACCTTACGTCTATACTGTTACAAGGGGTAGGAGTTTTGTAATAAATTCCTATTGGTGAAATCATGTGAAATATATAGTTGGCAGATGTGAACGAAGCCTTTAACTTAAGAAAGTAGCAAACAGATTTCAACTTGATGAATAAATTGCCATATTGCAGAATTAGGATTGCAGCTCTGGAGGTGATGAAAACACTGTATATTACATTATCCCGTACACATTTAAACAAAAGTTACTTAAAAACACCATGTTCTGTTCTAAAGTGAAAGTCCTATAATTTTAGAGCATTAATATAATAGCATAGACCTTACAGGCGGCTCCCACTTGTGCAAAATTACCGATCCATCTGGTGACAGGAGGGACCGAGGAAAACCGCTCTACTCCTGATGCCAAAGCCACTTAATGAATGAGTCCGATTCTGTCTCCATAGAAGGACACAATAGATGGTTTATTTTAGTTGTTCTTAATTAGGCCTAATTACTACCTATTTACTTTCTTATAGCTGGGCCGTAAACACTTTGTGACAATGCGGTGTCCCTCGGGGACTTCGTGGGATGTTGTCTCGCCTTCCATCATGTATAAAATGTTTATTCCGGGCCATAAAGGACACAACGTAATACAAGTTATTGATTTTTCAGATTCTAATTCTCCGTCTTTTTTGAGGGTAATGAAAATTAATTGGGAGGAATGGTGATGCCTCGTCTTGTAATGGAAGGAAGCAGCCCGCGGCTCGTGGAGGGGGAGGGGGGCCGCTTGTTATACCGACCCGACATGTTTAGAAACGTTCCATCAATGTAACATGAGCACTTAGACGATTCCCAAATATGTAGAGAATGAACAACAGGGTCAGTCCAACACACATTACTATGATGTATAGATAAGTACTTAGGCCATTCAAGTGCAATGTTATCCATTAATGAGAACCCCCCATTCAAATTAACCCAACCCAAATAAATACTTCATTAAAAACTATGATTAAAAAGCATCACCCTAATCCCTAAATGGTCCCTCTCCAAGGCTGCAATGTTAAAAAAATCAGTTTGTAAATCACCTGATGTGAGTCCAATGACACTATAAGAGTCCAAAGAGGACCTAAATATCCAGTGGTTACTGCATTGTCCCGCCTCCTTGTTCCTGACTGACAGGTCTCACTGCTAGAACATGCTGCTGTATGGAACATTGGGGCTCATTTACTAAGGGTTCTACGACCACACTTTCGTCGGGTTTCCTGACTTTTTCCGTTTTACGGCTAATTCCACCGGGATTTTGGTGCACGCGATCGGATTTAGGTGCAACCGCGCTGGCTTTCACGAGGCAGAAATTGGGGGGCGTGGCTGTCGGAAAACTCGACGGATTCTAAAAAAAACACGGAATTTAAAGAACGAATTGTGTTGCAAAATCAATCTCTAACATGCACCAGGAATAGGTTGGTGAACTCCGGCGGACCTCGGTGCAGCAGCGACACCTGGTGGACATCAGGCACATGGACCTTAGTGAATTGCCGGAAGATCCGAATCCTCGTAGGGGAACGCGCCGCTGGATCGCGACAGGACCAGGTAAGTAAATGACCCCCATTGAGAGCTCTCTTACATCATTGGGCATTTCATGCCATGTGACCAGGGTGATGTCATCTACCCAATGTATCTTCCTGATCACATGAAATCCCAACTGCCTCCATGGACTTCTTCTCCTCTACATCCTTAATGGAGACTGCTGTGATTTCATGTAACAGGATGTAACAGGACCTTAGTTGACATCGCCCTGGTCACATGACATGCTGCGAAGAGGCATGGGACATTGGGAGGAGTAGAAGGGAGTGGCCAGCCGAGCAGGCCAGGTAATATCAGATAAAGTTGATTTATGGGGACACGACAGGGGACAAAAGATCTTTATTCCAATAAGTGGGACCTGCATATGGCAAAACATCCAAGACTGGACTATTCCTTGAAGAATGTGTTGAACACAGTGCACACTATGGATCCTGCAACGGTCACAATTGGTTCGCAGATAGCATGAACCCAAATGTATCTCCTAGATGGAAAGGTTCTGTTAGAGATGAGTGAATATATATATATTCATTGGTTTGTGGATTCAGAACAAATTTGCCATTTTTTAGGCAACAAATAATATCTGAATTTTTCTGGCTTTGCCTCTGGGGAACATTTTCAAATGGCAGCTGCTGTCCTTCATCCCGGAACTTCTGCAAGGTGGACGGAAAATTCAAAAAATTGTGAAAAATGGCACAAATTTTGAGTTTTAGATGACAATTTCTAGGACAATTGGATAGATCAACCAATTATTTTCAAAAATTTGGCAAAGCTTCAGCTTTACAGGGTCTTGGATGATTTGTTGTCTCTATTTCTCTGTATAATGCGCTGCCAGTGGTCTAGGGGTTCCCAACCACTGGAAGTGCAATCTAGAGGAGGCTACTGGGTGCTAAGGTTAGGGGGGGGGGGAGTACAATAGCCATTTTGACACAGGGATGGAGCTGATTAAACTCTGGAACGTCCATGTTGGATTCTCATTCTCCCATGTAGAAATTACTGTGCATCCAAAGTGTTTCCGTATACTGTATATTATATGCATATACACTGGAGATCAAAATTAGAGAACAAAGTCTGATCACTTAATTTTTTTCAGAAATAATATAATCTCCATTGATGAACATGTGATAGATGTGTAAGGGGTCACCAGTCACAAGAACAGGGTTTTATACAATAATCAAAAGTCTCAACATAAAAATGTTATATTCTGGCCACAGGACCTCACTGGTCTCTCACACGGCTCTGCTGGGATCTGCTCCGCTCTTCTTACAGTCTCTTCCACAGTTCTGTGACTGTTGTGGGTTTCTGGGCAGAAATTTGTCACCAAGGATTTTCCAGAGTATTTTTATTTGGTTTAGACTCTGGGCTGGGGGCTGTTTCAAGGAACTGATTTATCTCTTTTGCTGTGTGACACGGGGCATTGTCCTGCATGGAAAATTCTGGCTGATTGATTGATTGATTGATGAAAGCAAGGAAGGAATCACGTGCTGTGGAAGAAGGCTCTGATACTTGTATTCACTCTGCCATGTAGCTGTATGAGAGGTCAAACTGCTGCTGCAGAAAACTTTCACTAAACCATAACACTTCCTCCAACACTTTTCACTGACTTCTTTACACACTTTGGGTTGAGTCTCCCTCTTGTTTGTTGACAAACACAATGTTCCCCATGAGACCCAAATAAATTAAACTTGCTTTTATTCCTAAAATTAACTGTGGACACTTCTCCTCTTTCTACACAACCTGCTTCTCAGCAGAGGTGAGTCTCCCCTTTTGATTCTTTCTACTAATGAGAGTCAGCTTTCAGTCCAAATGCTCTTAAACATCAAGACACTGGGGCACATTTATTTACCCGGTCCCGTCGCAATCCCGCGGGCGTTGTCCGACGAGGATTCGGGTCTGCCACGATTCACTAACATCGTGTGCCCGAGTTCCTGCATCCGTCGCTTCTGCGCCGAGGTCCACCGGAGTTCACCTTCTTCTTTCTGGTGCATGTAAGTGCTTGATCTTGCGACACATTTCCTTTTTTAAATTCAGTGGTTTGTTCGAATCCGTTATGTTGTCCGATATTCACGCCCCCCGATTTCTGCCGCATGCAAGCCGGCGCCAATGCACCACATTCCAATCACATGCACCAAAAACCCGGGGGCAATTTGGCACAAAAAGGAAATATTCGGGAAACCCAACAAAATTGCAGCTTTCGGACCCTTAATAAATGTGCCCCACTGCATGCGGAGACAGATCCTTACCCTGTTCTCTGCATTAACCTGTCCTCTCGTACATTTGTCTTTTGGGGATGACCGGACTGCTTGATGGACATGAATGAGTTTGTTGTAAAGATGAAATATTCTAAAAATAATAGACTTGGAGCAACCAACTTCTCTTGCTATGTCCGATAGGGTGACCCCTCTGGCCTTCAACTGGACAAAATGTTTACAAAGTCAGTGAAAACTGGAAAGTTCCTGCCAGAGCGCCATTCTTAGCCAGAGACCAGGGTCCACAGAAAAGCTACAGTATATTACATGTATGGTGACTCATGTGAGGATATAATCACGTAGGGTGACACAATGACATGGACATGGTGTGCTGTTCTCTAATTTTGATCTCCAGTTCTCCAATATATATATATATATATATATATATATATATATATATATATATATATATATATATTCAACTAAGACCCCCCAGAACAAGTCTCTAGGCTTCTGAACGCACAAGCTTCCCCCGGCACAATGCAGCAATTGTTCCTTGTGCTTTTCCGCGGAGGAGATGGCGGAATCTTAAGAGTCATAATAGGTTCATTATCATCTTTGAAGAAACAGCAAATCACAATATCAGCTAAGAGACATTAAGTGAGAAGACGTCACCTTGAAATAAAAGGAAGAATCGCACTCAAGGTGAGGTAGCCGGATTGGCGCACATTTTATATTGTTGATCCAGTGTTATAAAGATACATTGTGATACCAAAAGAATAACATTTTGTGATTCTGTAAATGTCTTTGTCTTCAATTCTTTGCACATTTTTAATGTCACATTTTGGCTCATTTGTCTTCTGAATTACAGGCACAATGTTGCTCTAACGAATGGTGTAAGGTGAAGGATTGGACTAGTCACGGTCATTTACTGGTGAACTGATTTCACGACTCTTCATGTCTAAGTGATCCCTTGGTATTCTCCCTTTATACAGTATATGGATTTTCAAGGAATCACTGTCACGGGTGCACCTGTGCCTCTCTCCGTGGCGCTGGCCCTTCCCGCTCCTCCGGACCTCAATTACCTCTCCGCGTTCCTGCTCCCTTCCTGGCTGGTCAGCGCACATATCTCTGCACGCCAGGGTGGGCACGTGCCGTCAATCTCAGGCCCAGCACACCATTGATTTAAGCCGGGTTCTGCCAGCAGCCCCCAGCAGATCTTTGTGCTACATCGAGAAAGCTTGTCGTGAGTGATACTCGTGTTCTGATCTCTTGTTGTGACCCCAGACCCCAGATTGGGCCGCTCATCACTATGGTGGGGGTGTTCCTTGCATGTATGGTGCAGGGTGGCCCCACCAGATGAGGCTTTAACATTAGTGATGAGGATGAGGCATTGAGTAAATTAAAGGTAATAAAGTCCTCTGGGCCGGACGCTATTAGTGCTTAAGTTTTGTGCCCCCATGTGTGGGAACTTGGTCCAGTTTTCTGTGAATTATTTAATAGGAGCTTGTGTACAGGAGCGGTGCCCAGGCTTTGGAGGACATCTAGCATAGTCCCCCTTGGGAAAGATAAAGGCCCAAGGGAAGCTGATGATTTTGGACCAATAGTCCTTACTCAAATAATAATGAAGGTGTTCGAGTGTTATCTTACGGCATCTGGCTGGTGTTGTGAAGCCAAATCTGGACCCCCTCCAATTTGCTTACCAATCTAGTTTGGGAGTGGATAATGCCCTTCTACACCTGCTTCATAGGGTCTATTGTCACCTGGAGCAGCCAGGGTCACTGGATATTGTTCTTTGACTTCGGAAGTGATTTCACTAGAATAATTCCAGAGATAGGAGTATGCAGAGCATATGGAGTATGGGGAGTATGCAGAGTATGCGGTGTTTGTTGGTGGAACCCACTTTACTACAGTGGATTTTTGATTTCTTAATTGGTAACATTAGGTCTGAAGTGTCTGTGAGTAATATTGGAGCCCTGCAGGGTATGGTATTGGCTCCTTTTTGTTCACCATTTACACCACAGATTTGCAAAAGAACAGAAGTGATTGCTTCATGCAAAACTATTCGGGTGACTCTGCAATTATTGGGTGCATAAAGCAGGTGACCTAGGAGAATATGGGGCGACTGTGGACTAATTTGTGACCAGGTGTGGAGCTAACGGATTAGAATTAAATGTAACAAAAACAAAAGAAATGGTGATAAATTTTCTGAGGGCCCGAATATGAGGCACGAGCCATTGCAGATCAGGGGTGTTAAGGTGGAGCAGGTCTCCAGCTATAAATATTTGGGAGTCTATCTGGATGACAAATGGTCTTGGCTTATTAACTCCGAGAAATAATATATGAAGGCATCTGGTAGACTCGTCTTTCTTAGATCATTAAGGTCTTTTGATGTGCAGTGCCGGATGCTCATTGCTTCTATCAGTCGGTAGTGGTGGGTGTTCTGTATTATACAGTCATGTGTTGGGGTGACATCTTGAGTGTAGCGGTTCTGTTGTGGGTGCTCCGTCGGATAACTGGGAGACGGTTTTGTGCTCTAGAATGTTCCCTAAACTGGACTTAGCGGTAGCGGAGCACCAGGTTCCTCCAACTAAATTGTAGGACCAATATGTTTAAATCCCCTTTTACCCCTTTTGTGATGCATTAAGTGATAGATATTTACTCTATTTAATTCTTTTTTTTTATGCTATTAATTAAGTTTAATTATAATTATATTTGTGTGTATTCGGTTGGATTATGTGTCTGTATTTTTAGTCGTGTAATTATATGGCAGATTGTGACACTACTAATTTACCGTTGAGGATAAAAAAAAGTTATTCTATTATTCTGACATGATACAATTCTCCATTGTATGTCTTAGATAATATAATGGGGCACATTTACTTACCCGGTCCCTGCGCAGTCCCCGATCTGGATTGTCAGACGAGGATGCACTGTGCCACGATTCACTAAGATTGTGCGCCCGATATCCTGCATGTGTCACTCCCCGCTCAGGTCCGCCGGAGTTCACCTTCTTCTTCAGGTGAATGTCTTGCAACACAATTTAAATGTTAAATCCCGCGCTCAGTCCGAATCAGTCGGATCGTCCGACGGCCCAACCCTCGATTTGTGTTGCATGAAAGGTGACGCCGATGTGACAAAATCCGATCATGTGCTACACAATCCTCTGCTAAATTCGGCACGGATCAGAAATTGTTGGACTAACTGACCAAAGTGCGGCCGCAGGACCCTTAGTAAATGATCCCCAATATGTCCATGCAGCAGGTGCCCTCAGCTGTAGACGATATCACTACTTTCTCCATATCTTCTGCTGCCTGGAACATTGGGTTTAGATCTGGGGGGTTGTCCCACTAAACGGGGGTAGGGGGGTGGCTAGGGTTACACACATGTTTATGCCATTCAAATCTCTAGGATACAAAATAACTTTAGGGCCATGAGAAGGTCTGATCTGTGGAGACCAAGGCTTTCAAGGCATGTCTGAATGGCCAGGATCATAGTGGTCCCAGGGGTCCAAGACCTCCACTCTTCATAAAAAGTGGCTTCAATTTATAGGCTGAATCCACCACTGCTTCCTAACTCGTCCATATGTGCTCTAAATCCCTATACAGAGAGCTCCCCCTAGAGGTGACAGATAGAATTTGAGGTTATGGTGGTGGATGCTCTTTACTAATGTAATTTGGAGTCTTTCTAGATGGTTCCTTCCTTTCTGACCACCATGAGACTCTATCATTCTGGATTGGATCCAGTGAAGAACCATAGCACTAAACCCAGCCGGAGCTCTCCCTCTTTGGCACCCACAGAGGGCGCTCCTCTATAGCCTACAACGCTGGATGCTCCGGGCTGCTTTACATGTAGTGCCCTCCACGGGTCCACCGCAGCTTCTCACAGATAATTAGACAGAACTTTCTAATGACTAATAAAGGACCATCTGGTTAGAGAAGTAAATCGTGAATGGTGTAACGATCACCATAGAAACCAAATACATTATTTACTGAAGTCAATGACTGATTTATTATTGATATTGAGTTTCAGTGAATTCTTGGACCCAATTACTTATTCAATATTTAAGCAGATGTGGAGTCAAATATTCCTACAAGAAGGTCACACCATGTAACATTACTATGTATGAGGATGTCTACTGTAATGGAGCAGAAAGTTCTGCCGCAACAGGAGATCATCCATATGTGACTGTCACTCACCACAAAGTGAAGACATTAATAATAACAACAGCATTAATTACATTTTTATAGCCAACTTTTAATTTCATATTTCAAAAATACCCCTATGTGTAAGACTATAATAACTATAGTACTTCTCCTATGTATAAGAATATAACTATTATAATACTGCCCCCTATATACAGGAATATAACTACTATAATACTGCCCCCTATGTACACTCTCTGCAGCCAGTGTTATGTATTGTCCCTGGAGAGATGTGTAATCGGATTGTGAGGACATGCTCCTAGTGGATTTAGAGGAGCTACAATCCTGGAATATAAATCCATATTTCACAGTCCTGCTGTTAGGACCCACAAACCCTGAGACTGGCTGCAATTGCAGACCAGGCAATACTAACGGACCTCATTTTTGTTCATTTTTATGCTTACCCCATTTTGGACCGCCCCCCTCACCCCGGTGGCATCACTGGACACACTGGATGAGCTGCGCAGCTCTGAAGCTCCAGTAATGCAGCGTATCCTCACATGATTAATGCGCTGGGCTGATTCACATTCTAATTAATCAAGTTTAGAGGTTTCTTCTAAAATCATTAATAATGATTGTAATATGAAAGGAAACTTTTCTGACAGTCAGATGTGCCAAAAAGATGGAAGAACCCAAAATAGTCAATTACAGGAGGCGGAAGATCATCACATGCACAGAAACTCATAACCAACTCTTTTTCTTCTATGATATTTGTGAAAAGTAATGTCTCAGATCATATTTGGGGCACAGCAGGTTCATGGGGTCAGAGGTCACGTGGTCTACAAATCGCTTCTCCCAAAATCTATATGTGCTATATTACTACTACAGCTGCTAAACATATCCAATAGTACAGGGCTCTACAGCTGGTGCACTGCTCTAGTACTTACCTGGTGCACTGCTCTAGTACTTATCTGGTGCACTGCTTTACTACTTACCTGGTGCTCTGCTCTAGTACTTGCCCAGTGCAGTGCTCTACTACTTACCTGGTGCAGTGCTCTAGCACTTACCTGCTGCAATGCTTTACTACTTATGTGGTGCACTGCTCTGGTACTTACCTGACGCAGTGCTCTACTACTTAACTAGTGCAATGCTTTACTACTTATCTGGTGCAGTGCTCTAGTACTTACCTTGTGCAATGCTTTTCAACTTATCTGGTGCAGTGCTCTAGTACTTACCTGGTGCATTGCTCTAGTACTTACCTGGTGCATTGATCTAGTACTTACCTGGTGCAGTGCTCTACTACTTACCCAGTGCAATGCTTTACTACTTATCTGGTGCATTGCTCTAGTACTTACCTGGTGCAATGCTTTACTACTTACCCAGTGCAATGTTTTACTACTTACCTGGTGCATTGCTCTAGTACTTACCTGCTGCAATGCTTTACTACATATCTGGTGCACTGCTTTAGTACTTACCTGTTGCAGTGCTCTAGTACTTACCTGGTGCAGTGCTCTAGTACTTACCTGGTGCAGTGCTCTACTACTTACCAGGTGCATTGCTCTAGTACTTACCTGGTGCAATGCTTTACTACTTACCCAGTGCAATGTTTTACTACTTACCTGGTGCATAGCTCTAGTACTTACCTGCTGCAATGCTTTACTACATATCTGGTGCACTGCTCTAGTACTTACCTGTTGCAGTTGCAACACCCTCGCCACTGCAAGGCAGAGGAGTGGTTGCGAATACGTCCCACCATGTAGCTTGCAGCCTGGGTAGGGTCTGATTAGCCTCACAGCATGTCACTACATAACACAGATGAACTCTGCAGTGGTAGATCCTGCCTGGTAAGGCAGGAGTTAATTGCTTTATGTGATGTCATATGTGTCAGCCAATCACAGGTGTTATACTTTGTCTCTGGGAGCTGAGCTGTGAGCTGAGATGTAATTGGAGGGGTAGCCACCACCTGACCAGGGGAGTAACAAGATCCCTGGAAACTTCCAGAAGAAGAAGTTAGTCCTCTCTCAGAAGAGAGTGCAGTGTGAGGAGAGAGTTCACTCTCTCAGATTAGAGACTCAGAGGAGTCTGTGCAGTCAGCACACCAGACCAAGAGCAGGTGAGCCTAGCCCCTGCCAGAAGAGTGAAGCTAATAGCTAGTGAGTGAGGAAAGGGGTATCATCCTACCTTTAAGGGTGATACCTGAAGCAATCCAGGATAAAGCTGAAGCATCCTACAAGGACACAGCTACCTCCCAGCCTGCCCTCTGCATCCAGGCTGAGAATCCCTCCTGTGGCTCCCTCCAACTTGCATCTCAGTACTCCATCACTCTGTTAAAGGCACGTTGCTGCGGTTCCTGTCGGTTCCAATAAAGAACTGTAAGTTGTTTTTGTTCAACCTCTGCCTCCGTCTGGTCCCTGCTACTACAGCTGCCATCATCACGGGCACCCTGTCCACCACACAGAGACTCATACTCTAGACCTCAAAGGGTTGCCCCAGGGAGATCCGCTATAGCAGCCTCTCCCTCATCATTTCTTGCCAACACCACCCTGCTGGAGACCTGCCAGGCTGTAGGACAGCCCTCCGGTTCCCCATACCAAGCACCGTGACACAAGCGTGCTTAGGCCGCAACCGCCAGCCACTCAGGTACTGCGGGCCCCGGCTGACTCCAGGCCCCGAGAAAAAGGCTAGGCCCCGGTGGGGGATGTTTCAAGTGGCGTCACGAACAGGATTGATACTTCTGTGCCTTATTACGGCATTAAAGACTTTCCTTTATTGAAAAGACTGTGCTGCCTAACCCTGCTGCCATCCGGGTTTAGGCCCAAGTGCTTGTGTGTTTCTGGACTGAACTGTGTTATACTGCTGCAACGTGCTGTCGAGCGCCGCTCCAGCACTCCAGAGGTTAATCCTGGCAAGAACTGTACCAGCTCTGCTACATCCGGCGCCGCCGCGCCTGAAGATTTTTACCTCAGAAACTGTGGCGCAGCAAATAATTCAAGCCCGCCAAAACCTTCACTGGCGGGAAACCCAGATGACGCATCAAGCTCCACCCACGCGCGAATGGCGCGAACCCCGCCTCCTGTGGCGCAGGAAAAATTAGAGCCCGCCACAGCTCTTGGCGGGAAGGACTTGGACTCCTCCTACTGGCTAGAGGCGGACTTCCTGCCCCGCCTCAGAGAAACGCCAGAACTCGAGTGGATTTTGGACAGTGAGGACAGCATCATGTGGGGTCCTCCGCCCTTCCCTCCTGTGGAGCGTCCTGAGTTCTATGAAGTGCTGGAGACTATGGTGGTAGTCTCTGCACAGCCGGTCCGGAGGCCCTTTGCTGGGCACCGGCTGCATCGAGGACTGACCCGAGCATTCGTCACCCGGCGGTATGTCCAGACGGTGACGGAGTACCAAGTCCCACCCGGGCGGTTCCTCGTACCTATCCCGATTACCATTCCGGTACCGCAGGCCCACGTGGAGGCGCCACGTGGGGAGGCCCCGACTCCTGTTGAGCCAGCGCCTGGGCCTACTGCTGCTGTGCCACCTGCTCCGAGGCCTGCTGTCCCTGCTGTTCAGCCTGCTAGCCCTGCTGTGATGGTTCCTGATCCTCCGGCTGCTCCTGCTCCTGTTCCGGCACCTGCCCGACCATCACGGAGATCCGAGCCTGCACCGGAGCCACGAGCCCCAGCACCGGCACCTCCGCAGCCTCGAGGCCGAGGTGAGGCCGCCCGCCAGCGACTCCGGGACGCTGTCTCGGAGCAGCGACGCCGCGAGAAGGAGGCCCAACGTTACATGGCCGGCTGGTCTACAGCTGGAGCCTGGGTGGAAAAGAACCGCACCACCGGCATGGTCCGGTTCTTCGATAAGCAGCGTGGCTATGGCTTCGCCACCCAGGACTACACCGGACGGGAAGTATTTATACCCCGCCGGTCTGTCAAGAGGCCTGATCTGCCGGAGAGCCAGCACAACCTGAAGCCAGGCGAGTGCATTGAATTCTCCCTGCAAGAGGGGCCCCGAGGACCCTGGGCGGCTGGTGTGATCCGGATCCCCGACTCCAATGAGGACCGCTACCTCCCGTACGACGACTGGTATGAGGACGACGAGTGGCCGGAATCTCCGAACACTTCTTCTTCCTCGGCTGCGAGTCCCCGGGCGGTGACCCACGTGAATGCCCCATCCACGGTAATCGTGAGTACGGGTCCCATTGCCATCCATGGGCCGGGCATGATCCAGGGCGCCACCCCCACCGTTTCCCCTGCCGGGAGCATTGCCAGGTCCCGCGACTCTTCTGTGGGAGAAGACATCCCGGCTAGCGAACCTTGTCCGGAGGTTCCGTCTAGGCCCACATCTCCCCTTGCCGGTTACCAATGGGGTGATGACCCGGCCCCGGAAGAACCGGAGCTGGAAGGAGCTGCGGAGCTGCCGCAGGTCCCCGTTTATTTCTTTCTGGACCCCTCCGTGGTCCCTGGCTCAGTTGAGCCCCCGGCTGGAACAGCCGACACCCCGGGCGACAGTGCTCCTCCCCCAGAAGGTCCGGAGGATGTTGCTGCACCTGCAGTACCTGCTACTGACACCGGGTGTCCCCAGCCGGCACCTACTCCCGCTGAGGAGGCACAGGATTCCCTGCTGACTTTGGATCCTGTCCCTGCTGAACCCAGCGAAGGTGCATCTGATTAATCCCTGAAGGGCTGTAGCCCTCTCCAGATACTATGTCCATTGTACATATCGTATATTTCTGTCCTTACCCCAAAGAGCCAGAAACTGTCCTGAGACTCTTACCCTTATTTATCTCAGTCAAGAGATTATACACTGCCCTGTGCTATGATAGCACCCCTTCCTCTGCCACAGCAGAGAATTCTTCAAAGGACTCTGTCCCTCTACACATAGAGGAGACCCTTTGCATCTCAGTGCACTTTTCCCCACCTCAAGGGCTGTACCCAGAAGATGGACTTTGTCATTAGAGACCTTCTGAGAGACTTTTGCCAGATACGTCCCACCATGAAGCTTGCAGCCTGTGTAGGGTCTGATTAGCCTCACAGCATGTCACTACATAACACAGATGACTCTGCCTTGTCGTTCCTGCTGGTAGGCCGGAGTTAATTGCTTTATTTGATGGTCATATGTGTCACCATCACAGTGTTATACTTTGTCTCTGTGAGCTGGCTGTGAGCTGAGATGTAATTGGAGGGGTAGCCACCACCTACCAGGGAGTAACAGATCCCGGAACTTCCAAAGAAGAAGTTATTCATCTCTCAGAAGAGAGTGCAGTGTGAGGAGCAGAGTTCACTCTCTCAGATTAGAGACTCAGAGGGTCTGTGCAGTCAGCACACAACCAAGAGCGGTGAGCCTAGCCCCTGCCAGAAGTGAAGCTAATAGCTAGGAGTGAGAAAAGGGTATCATCCTACCTTTAGGGTGATACCTGAAGCAATCCAGGATAAAGCGGAAGCATCCTACAGGGACACAGCTCCCTCCCAGCCTGCCCTCTGCATCCAGGCTGTAGAACCCTCCGTGGCTCCCTCCAACTTGGCATCGCTACTCCACCATTCTGTTAAGGCACGTTGCTGCGGTTCCTGTCGGTTCCAATAAAAACTGTAAGTTGTTTTGTTCAACCTCTGCCTCCGTCTGGTCCCTGCTACTACAGCTGTCCCCATCACGGGCACCCGTCCACCACACAGAGACTCATACTCTAGACCCAAAGGGTTGCCCAGGGAGATCCGCATAGCCTCCCTCCTCATCATTCTTTCTTGCCAACACCACCTGCTGGAGACCTCCAGGCTGTAGGACAGCCCTCCGGTTCCCCAACCAAGCACCGTGACACACGTGCTTAGGCCGCAACCCCGCCACTCAGGTACTGCGGCCCCGGGGACTCCAGGCCCCAAGAAAAAGGCTAGGCCCCGGTGGGGATGTTTTCACAGTGCCTAGACTTACCACCTGGTGCATGCTCTAGTACTTACCTGTGCAGTGCTCTACTACTTACCAGGTGCATTGCTCTAGTACTACCTGTGCATTGCTTTACTACTTAACTGGTGCACTGCTTTACTACATATCTGGTGCACTGCTCTAGTACTTACCTGGTGCAGTGCTCCCAGTACTTACTTACCTGTTGCAGTGCTCTAGTACTTACCTGGTCGTGCTCTACTCTTACCAGGTGCCATTGTTCTGTACTTTACCTGTGCATTGCTTTACTACTTAACGGTGCACTGCTTTACTACATATGTAGGCACTGCTCTAGCTTACCTGGTGCATTGCTCTACTACTTACCATTGCATTGTTCTAGTACTTACCTGTGCATGCTTTATACTTACTGTCACTGCTTTTACTACATATTAGTGCCCTGCTCAACCTGGTACATGCCTCTAGTACTACTTGGTGCAATGCTTACTACTTATCAGTTTTAATAAGATAATGTCTAGACCTGTCATATGGAAGCGTTTTCAAAAACGCATGCATTTTTGGACGGACTGCTAAAAACGCTCATGTATTTATCAAGTGTCTGCGCCAGTTTTCTTTCATTCACCTGAGGAGTCGTTGTTTTTTTTAATATATAAATGGAGAAAACTTTCACAGAGACAATAAACTCACGAAACTGCAGAGACGTCGCAGGTAACGAGCACTTTCCTACACCGGTATTAACCTAAACCGCCCGCAGATTATCAGCGTCTTATATTCCAATTAGAAAAGATCCTAAAACCTCTGTAATGTGAAGAGTCAACATCAGCGGCGGCGATACATACGGGGTTCATGTAACAGCCGAGATTCCGATGGCTCATTAAACTGACCCCCCCCCCCCCAAACCGGGGCAGAGACGTGACCCCAAAAAAAAACATTCTTGGCGCTTCCCCTTCCATACGTCCTGTGAATTATAGCGAAGCCATTAAACCAGCTAATTATCTGTATGTCTCATGTATGAGCGCTAATTACCTGTGCAGGTGATCAGAGGGGTCAGGGTCGGGGGTGGACATCATCATACACCGGGTCAGTCTCTAAGGATTAACCCTTTGTGGAGATCCTTCACATACACATAAAAACAACTAGAGGAGTTTCCTTCGGCACTTGGATGAAGGCTTCAGTTTCAGAGCGGGCTTAAAGGGGCTTTCCAGCTCTCATGTATAACTGAGCTTTCCATTGGTCAGAGGGTTGTGGTCCTTGTAATTCAGACTAATATTATACACTGGGAACGGGACAAGAAGCAGACATCTCCATCCGTTAGGTGAATGGGAGCGGCCGAGCCAATCCTACACAGCCGCCTAAGCCGATCGTACAGACACCGATCCAACTCCCAATCCACAGCCGATCCTACAGCCGATCCACTCCCATCCTACACCGATCCTACAGCCGATCCACTCCCAATCCTACAGCCATCCTACAGCCGATCCTACAGCCGACCTACTCCCGATCCTACAGCCGATCCTACAGCCGATCCTACGACCCCTATCCTACACCGATCCTACTCCCCGATCCTACAGCCATCCTACAGCCGATCCTACAGCCGATCCACTGGCCGATCCTACAGCCGATCCTACTACCATCTACTCCCGATCCTACAGCCGATCCTACAGCCGATACAACACCAATCCTACTCCAGATCCTACTGCCGTCCTACTGCTGATCCTACAGCCGATCCTACTGCCGATCCTACAGATAAAGTCCTGGAAAACTTCCAATGTTATGTAAGGAAATGGTCTCTGTATCTAAGAAGCTCAGCAAATCACTGGGTGCTCATCCATAAAGGATCGGAGCATAACGTCTCATCTCTAAGATGTCCATCTCCGACCCTGACCCCTCCTAAACATCTGCACAGGAATAGCGCTAATAATTAGCCGACTTAATTGCTTCGTTATAATTCTCCGGATGTAGTGAAGGAGAAGCTCGGAGGATGTTGTTTCAGGTTCATGTCTCGGCACCTCGTAGCGACGATTCATTTCCGCCTGGTAACTTCGATAAGGATCTGTTCTGCTAATGAGTCCTTCTATTTGCTCTTGTCTAAAAGCAATCTAATCCCCCCACCATTGCCTTTAGGAGGACCTTTCCTTCCCTCCTGCTCCTTTAAGAGAACTGCTTTCCATGTTATGAAGCCTTTCCTGAGCCATAGTGGGATATGACCCTATAGTGACAATGGGCAGTCCTAGCCCTGGCACCGCCCTCCTGACATATATTAGATTGGGTGTTTCTAGACAGCGTCTTATCATGTTGTCAGTCTTTTTTGCTAAAAGCAACATTGTCACAATAATAACAAAAATATCAATCTTGATGAATGTGTTACATCCTTAAAGGGAACCTGTCGCCAGTTTTTACCCCAGTAAAAATGTCCTTCTAGAATTTCCCTCTGTTATGTCTCACCTATTAAAATCTCCTGCACCAGACTCCACAGTAATATGACTACTCTGACCTTATTCCACATGAGATGAGTCAAGTTTAGAGGCTGCAGGGTAGTGTCACTTTAGAAGCCGCAATCTTCTGTCCTATAGCACCTTGAAGCATGTTTTTATGTAATTTAAAGATAAGAATCTCATGTGTCAGTTCACATCAGCTTATGACTTTGAGAGCCAGAACCCGAGATACAACACTAAGACATGGTGGGAAGTACCAGCTGCAATAATGATCCACTTCCCACCTCTTTCTAACTGCCTGTATGTCCAATTCTGTAGCGCCAGAACCATAAACCTGATGGTGTATGAAAGAGGAGGTTCTTGAATCATGTTCTAGGTCCAATAGAACAGAAGTTTCTGTAGGATACAGCAATGCAAACAAGAAACTTGACTCATCTCATGTTAAAAAGAGTTGTCATATTTGTCTGACTTGGATTTTTAGGAAAATGGATGAGATTTTCATATAAAAGAAGGAATTTAAAAAGGACATTTCATTCCTGGCGGAGGTAGAAGTTTATTGGGGTATCACCTGGTGACAGGTTCCCTTTCTAGATGTCTGGCCTCGCCCATGTCTTGGTCCCCCATCTGCTATAAGTCCTTTATTCTCCTTTCCCTGGGTCCTCACATCTTCTTTCAGGATGGCTTTGGGGGTCATTTACTAAGGGCCCGAATCGTCTTTTTCTCGTTGGGTTACCCAAATTTTTTCCGATTTGCGACGATTTCCCCTGAATTGCACCGGGATTTTTGGTGCACCAATCGGATTTGTGCGCATCGGCGCTGGCATGCACGCAACGGAAATTGGGGGGCGTGGCCACAAGGAAACCGAGGATTCTGAAAAAACGCAGCATTTAAAAAAAAAAAAAATGTCGCTTGACACGCACTTACCTGCACCCGGGTAGGACGGTGAACTTCAGTGCACTCTGACGGAATTCACGCAGCAGCAGCGACAGCGGGTACATCGGGCGCACTCCTTAGTGAATCGCCGGAAGACCAAATCCCCAAATCCTCGACGAGACGCGTAAGTAAATCTTGCCCCTTTGTCTTTAGATCTCTTGGAAGGGGGGGGGTGAGGCAGCAGCATCCACCAGGGGCCAGTATTTTTGCTATATTACCCCCTTTGCTCTATATAATCTCTGCTCGGAGATAACTCTCCCATAATGAACTTTTTTCTGATTAACGTTGCGTTTCGGTGTAATAGATGCGTCGCAGCAGCTGTTCCTCTTCTCCGTCGCTCTGTTACTGTCACATCCGAGATGAGAAGTTATTGTAAAACCCCCGGAGTTCGATTATCAGAGTGTTTAGAATCAGAACATTTCGGTGCATAATCTCTGACTCGGCAAACGTTTGCAGCCGCTGAGAGGTGCCTTTTTTTTTCGGCTTGTTTTTGCGGGTCCCCTCCATAAAAACACTGGCCTATCTCTTTACGATGCCAGCGTCGCCACATTCAGACTTTGTTCCTCCAGAATGTCACATTTGCAAAGTTTTCAATACAAATTTTCAGTCTGAAGAGAAAGGTAGAAAGATGGATGTCAGGGAGTGGAAGTAAATCAGTTGAAACTGGAAATTATCTGTACCAATGGCGCCATTGATATTCAGCGCGGATGCGCCACAACGTACATACACCGACATCGATAAAAGTTATTATCAGTTTATGGGAAAGTGTCAGAGGATTCAGAAAACTGGGATCATAGACACACTGAAATTTCAGAACTGGATCAGTGGGTAGACGAGCCTTGGCATTCCCACCTCAGCTGCTGCAAACATCATATTACACACCTCAGTTGCTAGAACCCATAATACACACCTCAGCTGCTGCAGAACCTCATATACCACCTCAGTTGCTGAAGAACCCTATCACACCCTCACTGTTGCAGAACCTCATAATACACACCTAAGCTGCTGCAAGACCTCTTCCTACTCACCTCGCTGCTGCAGAACCTCATAATACACGCCCCAAGCTACTGCAGAACCTCACAGTACGCACCTCGCTGCTGTAGAACCGTATAATCCCATCTCAGCTGCTGCAGAACCTCATAATACCCCCCTCAGCTGCTTATAACTTTTTGTATAACACCTCAGCTGCTGTAAAACCTTATAGTACGCACCCTCAGCTGCTGCTGAACCTCATACACCACACCTCAGGTGCTGAAGTACCTTACTTATACAACCTCAGCTGCATTCAGAAACATCATAACTTAGCTCCTAGAACACCTCGTGAGAACCTCATGAGACACTGTCTACCATAAAAGACTTTGGGTGCAGTCATTTAGACAACACGGCTGTGTTACCGTCGCAATGCGCTTCCACATACTGAATCAAAGCCGTTGTGGACTCACCCTCTAATATCCGCAGCTGCAGAACCACAATATACACACCACAGCTGCTGCAGAACCTAATAATACACACACAGCTGCTGCAGAACTATAATACCCCTCATCTGCTGCAGAACCTCAAACCCACCTCATCTGCTGCAAGAACCCAAGATACACACCTCACTGCATAAATTCAAACCAGCTGCTGCAGAACCTCATAACACACCTCTTGCTGCAAACCTCATATACACACCCATTGCTGCAGAACCAATCACACCGCGCTGCTGCAGACCTATAATACACACCACAGCTGCTGAGAACCTCAAATAAAACACCTCATCTGCTGCAGAACCCCAAGATACCACCACGCGATCAAATCTATAAGACAATTAATCAAACGCTTGTCTATACTGAAGAACCCTTCGTATGCCAGCAGCTCAGAACTCTTAATACTGAGGGGTCTAATTCGCCTGTTGTTAATACCGGGGGTTTGATCCCCCTCATGTTGAATACTGGGGGCTGATCCCCTCCCTTGATGCCCCCTGTTAATCTTGTAAGGCCTCACTGTGTAACTGCAGGATACATTATGTGCCAGAGCAGAGAATTTCCATAGGAAGATCCAGGAGAACATTGAAGCAATGAAGGTGATTGATTGTAATGTTATATCCGCACTCCGCAGTCATGATCCTGGAAGCTTCCATTGGATTTTCCATCAATCACGCGCCTCTGTTGGTTTTTGTCTGCTGTAGCATTTATAATTTATTCAGAGATAACAAGATGTCGTGCGGAGATTCGCTTTCCATGACATCACACCAACCGCGCCAATGCCGATTCCTGAAAAATTTACTACACAATCGGAAGAATGTGGGTAAAGCTTTTCCGGGCATCTGAGATTTATCAATGTCATATCCATGGACGGCCCTCGAAATGTTCAGGAATCTCAGAGAGAAGGAAGAACAAGTGTCATGAGAGGAAAGGAACCTCTGACTTCTCTTCTGCACTTCCTGTTTCTTATTTCTTTACATTACCTTTTCCTCCCTCCTTCCCTTCCTATATCCTCCTTCCATTAATTATTTCTGTTCTATTTCATCCATTTATTTATTCTTTCCCCCTTTTTCTAGTTTTTTTTATCCTACTTCCTCCTCCCAACTGTACCAACAGCTCCTTTCTTTATACTCTCTCTCTCCTTCCTTCCTTCGTGTGATCTTTCCACCTTTGCCTTCCTTGCATTATGATTTCTAGGTGTATTCCCCCCTTTTTTCCTTTCCGATATTCCTTTTCCTTCCTACCATCATCCATCCCCGGTCCCCTACAAATCCTTTCTCACCTCCCTACCTTTTGCCCTCCTTCCTTTCTCCCCTTCTTCCTTCCTTTCTTCTCCTTCCTCCCTTTATTTCTCCCTTTCTCCCCTTCCTTCCTTCTCTTTCACCCTTCCTTCCTTTCTTCCCTCCATCCTCCTTCTCCTCGATCCCTTTCTCTCTTCCTCCCTCCTTTTCTCTCTTTTCTCCCTCCCTTCTTTTTTTCTTCCTCCTCCCTTTCCTTTCTCTCTTCCTCCTTTCCCTTCTTCCTTCTTCTCCTCTTCTCCCTTCTCCCCTTTCTCCCTTCTTCTCCTTCTCCCTTTCTTCCTTCCTTTCTTCCTCTCCTTCTTCCTCTCCTTCTCCTTCTTCTCCTTTCCTTCTCCTCCTTTTCTCCCTTTCTTCCTTCCTTTTCCCTCTTGTCCTCTTTTCACTTCCTCCATTATTTTTAATATCTATTTATTCTTTTCTGCATTTGCTAGCACCTCCCGACGCGGGTGTTTTCACGCGATGGCCGGCAGCCCTTCAACAAGATAGGGCGCATGGGCGCCACCATCCTACCTGGGATCGCCGCTCCCGTGACGTCATCGGGGGCGGCGATCCATCTCCATGGTAGCCTCGGGTCTTCCGAAGACCCGAGGCTATTTCGTTTAATCACCCTTCATTACAATGTGCTGTAATGAATGAGGAGAAAATCCCATATGTACTGTAGTATGGCAGTATATGATAGGATCGATCAGACAACCTAGGTTTAAAGTACCCGAGGGAGTCTGAAAAATAGTAAAATAAAAAAAGTTTAAAAAAAAAATTATAATAAAAAACCTAAAATTTCAAATCACCCCCCTTCCCTAATTGACAAACTATAAATAAACAGTAAAATACATCAGGTATCGACGCGTCTGAAAATGCCCATCTATCAAATATGATAACGTTTTTTCCATGCGTTAGCCCCGTAACGGAAATAGCGCCCAAAGTCGAAATGGCACTTTTTTTGCCATTTGAAATATAAAAAATCAAAAAAAGTTATCAAAAGGTCGTACAGTCCAATATGATATCATGAAAAGTATCAATTTCGCCAAAAATGACACCACCCACAGCTCCGTAACCAAAGTATAAAAAAGTTATTAGCGCCAGAAGTGCAAAATCAAAAAATAATTTTTGTACAGAGGTTTTCTTTTTGTAAATGTATGAAAACATTATAAACCTATACAATTTGGTATCCCCTTAATCGTATCGCACCCAAGAATAAAGTAGACCTGTCATTTGGGCGTCTCATGAAAGACGAATAATCCAAGCCCCCAAAAAAAAAACGGCGCAAATGTGTTTTTTCACATTTTCACTGCATTTGGAATTTTTTCCCCGCTTCCGATGTACATGGCATGGATATTTAATACCATCACTATTAGAGTGCAATTTGTTACGCAAACAAGCGTCACAACAGCTTTTACGTGTAAAATAAAAAGTATAGATTTTTGAGTGGGGAGTGAAAATGGCCATGAAAAAACAGGAAAGGCCCGTCCTTAACGGTTAACTTTTTCTAATTTTCTTTTTGAGTCTAATTCCTTCCTTCCAATCCCCCCCTTTCCCTCCTCTTTTCCTACTTCCTTCCTTTTTGTCCTCATTCCACCTCTTCTTCCTTCCGTCCACTATTATTTCCTATTTATTCTTCCCTTCCCTTGTCTCTATCTTTTCTTTTTCTATTTCCTTCCCCCCTTTCCTATGTTACTACCATTACACGGCAGAGCCTTAGACCCCCATGTGATTGTAACTCCTATGGGACCTGGCACTTGGTAGGTCCCCCATGGTAGGTCCCCTATGACGTTTGCGTCACTATCGTTCTGAAGACAATCAGGATAATATCTTTCCTCTTTACATGGTCAGGTTTCTACACTGAGATTAATAGAAGTCTTTGGTGATTCCTCTCTGTGTTCCTGAATTTCTGTCCTCGCTTTTCTATCTTAGGCTTCGATTGATTTGATTGTCACCACAGATTTTATTGTGGAAATGTTTTTGGGATCTGTCCCTGGAAGAGTTAAATTTTGATTTTGTATGAAACGATTTCCTACTGTTATCATCTCTGAAAACCCGTCTGCAATCGATTTGCCCCATACTAGATGGGAACAGTCCATGCCCGGCCCCTCACGGCCAACAATCTGAAAATATCTTCTTCTCTACTTTGTGCTGATATTTACCTCCGTACAAATCTTCACCAATAAAGCAAAAGCTAAGATAAAATGTTACAAATATCAAAGATTCTCTATAGATCTTCAGCTTTATTAATCTATGAGTTTTATGCAGATTTGCCCACTGTAAAGTTTGCCTCTAGCACCACCTATTGGAAAATAGCTTCCTCCGCAGTCTATGGGGCGATTTATCAAGCTGTCTGAAGTCAAATATTCCCAGTTGCCCAATTACAGCTCAGCTTTCACTTTACCAGTGCTCATGATACATTTAAAGGGAGGTGTGATTGTTTGCCATGGGCAACTAGAATTCTGACTTTTAGACCTTGATAATCTGCCCCTATGTGCGACCCCAAACATTCTTTAACTAGGTGCACAGCTTCTTGACATACAATAAAACAACATACAACATACGCCCCCCCCCCCTTGCGCTGATATTTAATATGCTCCAATCCAGACATGTCCCCTTCCCCTCCATGAGAACATTTGGGGCCACATTATCACTTTTGTGGCGCCTAATGTGTAGTAGTTGCGCCTAAATTCTGGCGCACTGTTTTCCCAATTATCCCATCTGTGATAATTATTTTCTGTTTTCCTGCTCTTATTAATCACTTTTACTTTAAACAGTTTAGGCGCAATGTTGGCGCGTTTAGGCGTAATGTTATTTCGGGCAGTTTACATTTGTATCTCGCTACAAGCTCCTCTCTGCTTCTCCCACAGCCCAGAATAAAATAACACTCACAGCACACCCAGGTGTGTGACACCCAGCACCCACGTGACCTCCTCAGCAGTGGCTTCTCCTGGAGGGGATCCCCCGTGCTGGTCTCCTGCTGCACCCCTTTATTCTGCACAGTATCCCCTCAGACACCCTGGTGAACTGTCCAATTACTGGGGGACACTTGTTGTAGTATCTGCAACTTTCTGCAACATTCTGCAAACTTCTGCAAAGTTCTCTTCTCTTTGCTCTGAGCTCAGGTTTTGCAGAATATTTTGTAAATAGAAGGTGATTGAACTGTAAATAGAGTCTGCACTCCTGTCTGCATGTATCTAATTGTATCTATTAATGTTCCAGTGTCCTGGCTGGAGACTCTGCTTCTAGAATGAGCTCTTCTGCAACAGGGGCTCAGTTGCTTTCTTCTCAGTTCAACGCCACCTTCGGGCTGGCGTGTTTGCGCCGGTTTTTGCCAAACATCTCTGGTTGGTAAGATAGATGAGGGAAAGCCTGGTTATTTGCTGCGCGGCTTAGTTTGGCGTTTTAAACATCGCAAATGGGCGCAAAAGGTTGCGCCGCATGAAGCGGCCAAAACACAGAAAAAACGAGTGATACATGTGGCCCTTGGTTTTGTCAATTTTTAACTTACAAGGAACGTCCCCTGGACATCTCCTATTAAGGTAGATCCGTGGTAGGTGTCCTCTAATGTTGTTAAGATGCCTTTAAGGGCTATACTTAGTCCCCCCTTATTTTTTATCTTTAATTGTGCATAAATTCCTATTTTACCAAAGAAGCTATAGGGGTGGAGTAGCCGGAGCTGTGTTGGCTTCACACGCAGCTCTCCACGCTCCAGTAGCCTCCTTGATCCTCCTCGCCACATCTTCTACGAGGAGGTGCCTGCCCTTGTCCGGAAGCTAGCACTACTGCACTATTCCGCAGTATCTCCAGTTTCAGACCTGAGATCATGCACCGGTGGCCTGCATTTGCCATCCACAGACGAGGACCGAGGGTGCGTACCCCCTTGTCGCCACGCCATGTAGCCCTCAGCTCCGGCACTCCATGCTCCAGTAGCCTCCTTGATCCTCCTACCCAACATCTTCAGCAGGAGGTGCGTGCCCCGTCCGCAAGGGCCATTCTGTAGGATTGAGCTATAGAAAACGGCTGTCTGAGTGATGGCTTGTCTTGTTTGATATGATGGGAGTGATGTGGTTAAGGCATGGCAGCAGACTTGCTAGTCAGACTGAGCTCCTTCTGTGAGATAAAGACAGTGGGTTGGGGGGGCTAAGGAGTGAGCAGCAAGCCACTTGCTCTACAGACTGTTTGTCTGCTGTGAGATAAGATGGCAAGGCTGATGAGGATGGATTCAGCTTGCTGTATTAACAGTACTGTTATTTGACATGCAGGGGGGCATGGTTCTGCAGATGAGCTGCAGATTTTCTGTTCCCTGTTTTGCATAGGTTAATGTCATGAGGGCATGGCTGGTGCATATGAGTTGCAAGCCTTATTGATCCTGACTTGCTGTTGCTGTGAGATGAGAGGGGGAGGGGTATTGCTAGCATGAACTGCTCACTTGCTTGTATTAGACTACACTGCATGCTTTTGAGGATGATGCATAAGAGTTGCAGGACGTATCTGACGGTTCTTTCTGCTGTGAATGAGAATAGGAAGGGTAAGCCTGAGCACTGGACTTGTTGTATCTACTGTGCTGTCTGCTGTGTGATGAGAGAGGGACAATGCTGAACAGGGCCGGATTATAGGCGGGGCTCACCGGTTCTCGAGCCCCGGGGCCCCCACCATCTTGCCCCCCCCCCAGGGGCCCCCACCAGATCCGCACCTCCGTGCCCCCCTCATGAGCCGAATGCCGCCCTCGCCTCCGGGCATAGGTGAGGCTCGCTCCCCGTCGATCCAGCCCCGATTAAACTGCCCGCCCACTCATCCTCTGCATGGGGAGCCGCCCCCGCCACTCCGGCCCCCCCCCCTCCGGCACAGGTGACAAGCAACCCCGCTCGCTCCCCGCCCTGCTCCACTCACGTCGCTCCCGCCCCGTCAATTCATCCCGTTAACATCGCCTCCGGCTCCCCGCCCCGCTCAACACCGCCTTCCTTCCCCCCGCTCCCGCTCGCTCACCCACCCCCCCTCCCCGCTCCGCTCGCTCACCACCACCCCGCTCCCCGCTCCGCTCGCTCACCACACCCCCCGCTCCCCGCTCCTCTCGCTCACCACTCCCCGCTCCTCTCGCTCACCACCCCCCCGCTCCCCGCTCCACTCGCTCACCGCTCCCCGCTCCACTCGCTCACCACCACCCCCCCGTCCCCCGCACGAAACATGCTCCCGCCAACCCCCTCCCCCCTCCCGAATAAGCGACCGACCGACTCCCCCCCCCCTGGCGAACAAGCACTGGCAAGACCCCCCAACCCCGCCCGACACAGGCACCCGTCACCCTAACATTTAATATATACATATGTGTTTTCTGTGTGTATATATGTTATATACAGTGATATGTTATATACAGTGTATATGTGTATATACAGGTATATACGTGTATAATGTATTACAGTGTATTATGCATCTACTTGTATATAGTATATTGTATGTGGTATATGTGTATATACGTGTTATATTATATACAGTGTATTGTGTATATATTGTACTAGTATCTGTATATACTCGTGTATTATATTATATGCTATTCATCTACTGTGTAATGTGTATATTGTATATGCTGTGATATATGCATCTATGTGTATATGTGTTTATGAGTAATCTGTTATGTTGCAATCTATGGTATATATGCTCGTACTATGTGTATATATGTATATATGTATAATGCTGTGTATATATTCATCTACTGTGTATATGTGTAATACTGTGTATATGCATCTACTGTGTATATGTGTATATCTGTGTGTATTATAATGCATCTACTGTGTATATATCATTTATATCTTGGTGTATTTATGCATCTACTGTGTATATACGGTGTATATAGATGCCATACTGTATTTAGACACGCATATATTCTATCTAAGCAATAGTGTGTACATTTATTATATGTGCATATGTGGTTTCCTTAGTATATACTGTGTATATGGAGTGTTGTATAACTCTATATATATAACATTGTACATATAATCTATGTTCGTGCTGTCGCCCTGTAGTAGCTGTGTTACGGGGATAGCAGCTGTATGTGCTGTGTACTGGGATGAGCGGCGTATGTACTGTGTTACTGGGGATGAGGCGCTGTATGTAGCTGTGTTACTGGGTGTGAGTGGCTGTATGTAGCTGTGTTCTGGGGATGAGGCGGGCGTGTGATTATATGTAGAGCTGTGTTACTGGGGATGAAGCTGCTGTATGTAGTCTTTGTTACTGGGTGCAGCTGTATGTAGCGGTGTTTACTTCTGGGGACGAGGCGGCGTATGTACGCTTTGTTACTGAGAGCGAGGCGGCTGTATGTATGCTGAGCTGTGTATACTGGGGGTGAGGCGGCTGTATGTAGCTGTGTACTGGGGATGAGGCGGCTGTATGTAATCTGTGTTACTGGGGATGAGGCAGTGTATGTAGCTCTGTTACTGGGGATTGAGGCGGCTGTTGTAGCTGTGTTACGGGTGAGGGCGGCTGTATGTAGCGTGTGTACAGGGGATGAGGCAGTGTATTAGCTCTGTTCTGGGGTGGAGGCGCTGTATGTAGCCTTGTTACTGCGGGGTGAGGCGGTCTGTGTATAGCTGTGTACTGGCAGTGAGGGCGGTGTATGTAGCGGTGTTACTGGGGGTGGAGGCTGTGTATCGCTGTGTTACTGGCAGTGAGGCGGTTGTATGTAGCTGTGTTACTCTGGGATAGTGGAAAGGAAGCAGGGGACGTGTGTTCGCTAACACTTAGTGGGGGCCTCCACCAGATTTGCGCCCAAGGGCCCCACCAACCTTACATCGGCCTGATGCTGAAGTAGAGAAACTGCTGCTGGACTTTCGTCGTATAAGACTACATTTTTGAGGTCAGTGGGGGGCGGGCATGCGATTTATATGATTACAGGACTTTTTGCCATATGACTGTCCTTGTCTGCTGTAAGATAAGAGGGAGGGGCCCTGCTGAGCAATGGCTGTTAGACTGTTATCTGACTGTGCTGTCTGCTGTAGATGAGAAGGGGGAGGGTAAGGTCTGAGGTCCACATGAGTCTGCTGACTTGTGGTATCTACTGGCTGTCTGCTGTTGAATGGGATGGCGAGGGAAGGTCTGAGCCACAGAGCTGCTGACTTGTGTTGTCTTACTGTGCTGTCTGCTGTGTATGAGGGGAAGGGGCAATGCTGAGCAGATGCTTGCTGACCTTGCTGTATGAGACTGCACTGCCTGTTTTGAGGTCATTGGGGGGCATGATGATGCATATGAGTCACAGGACTTGTTCCATATACTGTGCTGTCTGCTGTGATGGTGAAAAAGGAAGGAAGCAATGCTGAGGCAGTTGAGTGTTAGACTTGTATCTACTGTGCTGTCTGCTGTGAGATAAAGGGGAGGGACAATGCTGCGGTCACATGAGCTGCTGGACTTGTTGTATCTTGCTGTACCCGTCTGCTGTGAGATGAGAGGGGGAGACGTTGACTGCGCATATGAGCTGAAGGACTTTGTGGAGTTGTAGCCGGGCTCATGCATGAGTAGAGAGGCTGCCACTCAAATCTAATATGGCGAAAGTATTCAGGCAGCTCTGCTGTACCTTCATCTATACTGTTACAAGGGGGAGGAGTTTGTAATAAATTCCTATTGGAGAAATCATGTGAAATATATAGTTGCCAGATGTGAACAAAGCCTTTAATTTAGAAAGTAGCAAACAATTTCACTTGATGAATAAATGGCCATATTGCAGAATTAGGATTGCAGCTCTGGAGGTGATGAACAACCGTTGTATTACATATCCCGTACTCATTTAAACAAAGTTCTTAAACCACCATGTTTCTGTTTCAAAGTGAAGTCCTATATTTTAAGCATTAATTACAATAGCATAGGGCCTACAGGCAGCTCCCCACTTTTGCAAAATTACCATATCCATCTGGTGCACAGGAGGGACCGAGGAAAACCGCCTCTACTCCTGATGCCCAAAGCACTTAATGAATGAGTCCGATTCCGTCTCCTAGAAGGACATAATAGATGGGTTTATTTAGTTTTCTTAATTAGGCTAGTTACTACCTACTTTACTTTCTTATAGCTGGGCCGTAAACACTTTGTGACAATGCGGTGTCCCTCGGGGACTTCGTGGGATGTTGTCTCGCCTCCTCTGTATAAATGTTATTCCGGGCCATAGCCGGACACACACATACAAGTTTTGATTTTTCACATGCTAATTCCCGTCTTTTTTGAGGGTATGAAATTAATGGGCAGGAATGGTGATTCCGTCTCGTGTATGGAAGCGGCAGCCCGCGCTTGTGGAGGGGGAGGGGGGCCTTGTTATTACCGACCCGACATGTTTAGAACGTTCCATTAATGTACATGAGCACTTACGATTCCCAAATATGTAGAGAATGAACCAAACAGGGTCAGTCCAACCCACTTACTATGATGTATAGATATACTTAGGCCTTCAAGTTGCATGTTATCCATTAATGAAACCTCCCTTCAAATTACCCACCCAAATTACTTCATTAAAACTATGATTAAAAAGCCTCACCCTAATCCTAAATGGTCCCTCTCCAAGGCTGCAATGTTAAAAAAATCAGTTTGTAATCACCTGATGTGCGTCCAATGACACTATGAGTCCAAAGGGACCTAAATCCGTGGTTACTGCATTGTCCCGCCTCCTTGTTCCTCTTGTTCCTGACTGACAGGTCTACTGCTAGAACATGCTGCTGTATGGAACCTTGGGCTCATTTACTAAGGGCTCTGCGGCGCACACTTCCGTCGGGTTTCCGACTCTTTCCGTTTTACGGCTAACTCCGCCGGGATTTTGGTGCACGCGATCGGATTTAGGTGCAACCGCGCTGGCTTTCACGAGGCAGAAATTGGGGAGCGTGGCTGTCGGAAAAACTCACGGATTCTAATAAAAACCCACGAATTTAAAAAACGAATTTTGTCGCAAAATCAATCTCTAACATGCACCAGATAGGTTGGTGAACTCCAGTGGACCTCGGTGCAGCAGCGACCCTGGTGGACATCGGGGCATGGACCTAGTGAATCGCCGGAAGATCCGAATCCTCGTAGGGGAACGCGGCGCTGGATCGCGCACAGACCGGGTAAGAAATGACCCCCCATTGAGAGCTCTCTTTAATCATGGGCATTTCATGCCATGTGACCCAGGGTGTATTCATTACCCAATGTACTTCTTGATCACATGAATTCATCGCCTCCATGGACTTCTCTCCCTACCTCCTTAATGGAGACTGTGTGATTTTCATGTAACGGATGTAACGGACCTTCAGTTGACATCACCCTGTCACATGCACATGCTGAGCAAGAGGCTTGGGACTTGGAAGGAGTAGAAGGGAGTGGCCAGCCGAGCCAGGCCAGTATATCAGATAAAGTTGACTCTGATGGACACGACAGGGGACAAAGATCTTTATTCCAATAAGTGGGACCTGCATCTGGCAAAACCTCCAGACTGGACTATTCCTTGAAGAATTTGTTGAACAAAGTGCACGGACACTATGGATCCTGCACCGGTCATTGGTTCGCAGCTAGCATGACCCCAATGTATCTCTCCTGATGGAGGTTTGTTAGAGATGAGTGAATTATATATATCATTCATTGGTTTGTGTATTCAGAACAAATTGCCTTTTTAGGCAACAAATAATATCAGACATTTTTCTGGCTTTGCCTCAGGGGAACTTTTTCAAATGGCAGCTCTGTCCTTTCACCCAGAACTTCTGCAGGTGGACGGAAAATTCAAGAAATTGTAAAAAATGCACAAATTTTGAGTTTTAGATGCAATTTCTGGACAATTGGATAGATCAACCAATTATTTTCAAAAATTGGCAAAGCTTCAGCTTTACGGGGTCTTGGAGATTTTTGTCTCTATTCTCTTTATAATGCTCTGCCAGTGGTCTAGGGGTTCCCCAACCACTGGAAGTGGAATCTAGAGGAGGCACCGGGTGCAAGGTTGGGCGGGGGGGGTACAGATAGCCATTTTGACACAGAGGGAGGAGCTGATTATACACTGGAACTTTCCATGTTGGATTTTCGCTCTCCGTGCATTAACGATCCAAAGTGTTCGTATACTGTATTATATGCCTATACAATGGAGATCACAAATTAGATAACAATGGGGGTCATTTACTAGGGTCTGATTCGCATTTTTCCCGAGTGTTACCCAATATTTGCGATTTGCTCGATTTTCCGTGAATTGCCCAGGATTTGGCGCACGCGATAGGATTGCCGCGGCGCCGCATGCACCGACGGGAAATCGGGGGGGGGGGGCTTGGCCGAACGAAAACCCGACGGATTCAAAAACCGCCCCGCATTTTAAAAAAAATGTGTCGCGAAATTGCACTTACCTCACTCAGCCGGCTCGTGTATTCCAGGGCGTTCGCATGCTCTTCAGCGCCAGCAGCGCACCTGGTGGACGGCGGAGGAGACTACCTTCGTGAATGGACCGGTAAGTAAATCTGCCCCAATGTCTGATCAACTTAATTTTTTCAAAATAATATAACTCCTTGATGAACATTGATAGATGTGTAAGGGGTCACCAGTCACAGAACAGGGTTTTATACAATATCAAAAGTCTCAACATAAAGTTTTTATATTTGGCCACAGGACCTCCACTGGTCTCTCACACTGCTCACTTGGGATCTTGCTCCGCTCTTCTTACAGTCTTTCCAAGTTCTGTGACTGTTGGGGGTTTTCTGCCTGGCAGACTTTAGTCACCAAGGATTTTCCATAGATATTTTTTAGTGGTTTTGACTCTGGGCTGCTGGGGTTGTTTTTAAAGGAACTGATTTATCTCTTTGCTGTGTGACAAACGGGGGGCATTGTCGCAGGAAAATTCGCCTGGTGATTGTACTTGATAAGCCATAAGGAAAAGGAATCACGTGCTGGTGGTAAGACGGGCTCTGATCACTTTATGTCACTCTGCCATGTGCTGTATGCGAGAGGTCTTAACTGCTGAAAGACCTTTCAGCTAAACGCATAACCACTCCTCCACACTTTTCCCTGACTTCTTTACACCACTTTGGGTTGGATTCTCCCGTTGTTTGTTGCAAACCAATGTTCCCCCATGAGACCAAATAAATTAAACTTGCTTTACTTCCTAAAATTAACGGTGGACCATCTTCTTAATTTGTCCACAACCTGCTTCCCACCAAGGTGAGTCTCCCCTTTTGTTCTTTCTACTAATGAGGTCCAGCTTTCCAGTCACAATGCTCGTCAACATCAAGACACTGGCACCATTTATTACCCGGTCCCAGTCGCAATCCCGCATCTGCTAGTGTGTGTCCGACGAGCCATTTCTAGTCTGCCGCGATTCACTAACATCGTACCGCGAACCGAGTATGCATCCGTCCTTCTCTGCGCAGAGGTCCACCGGATTTCACCTCTTCTTTCTGGTGCATTGTGAGTCGGATCATTGCGGATCCAATTTACTTTTAACTCAGTGGTTGTTCGAATCTGTTAGGGGTGTCGAGTTCACGCCCCCCTCCCCCCGATTTCTGCCGCATTGCAAGCTCGGCCGCCGATGACGCACAATCCGATCACGTGCACCAAAAACAACCCGGGGGCAATTTGGCACAAAAAGGAAAATTTCGGGGAAACCCACAAAATTGCAGCATTCGGACCTTAGTAAATGTGCCCCACATTTGTGCCTCACTCTCCATTCTCCATTATATATAATATATAGTATTCAATTGTATAGACCCAAGCTACAATCTCTTAGGCTTTGAAGCTACAACAGCTCCCCCCGGCACAATGCACGCATGTTTCCTTGTGCTTTTCCTGTTGGAGGAGATGGGCGGATCTAGCGTCTAATAGGTTCAATTTCATCTTTGAGACACAGCAAATCACAATTATCCGCTAAGAGACATTAAGTTAGAAGACTCCCTTGAAATAAAAGGAAGAATCGCACTCAAGGTGAGGTAGCCGGTTGGCGCACATTTTATATTGTTTGATCCAGTGTTATAATAAAGGATACATCGTGATACCAAAAAATAAAACATTTTTGTGATTCTGTAAATGTCTTTGTCTTCATTCTTTACACACATTTTTAATGTCACATTTTGGCTCATTTGTCTCTGAATTACGGCACACATGTTGGCTCTAGACGAATGGTGTAAGGTGCTGATTGGATGTCACGGTCAGTTACTGTTGAACTGTTTCACACTCTTCATGCTATGTCCCTTGGTATTCCTCCTTTATAGCATAATGGATTTTCAATGAATCACTGGCAACGGGTGCCTCTGCGATCCACATCTCGGATCGCAGGCGCACCCGTCCCTCTCCTCCATGGCAAACTGTCCTTTCCGCGCTACTCCGTACCTCAATTACCTCTCCACGGTTCCTGCTCCCTTCCTCGGCTGGTCAGCGCAACGTCTCCATCCGCACGCCATGGTTCGCATTCGTCAATCTCAGGGCCAGCACACATTGATTTAAGCCTGCTGCTTCTGCCAGCACGGCCGCCCAGCAGATCTTGTTCTACATGCATCGGAAAGGAATATGGTTCTTTTGACTCGGAAGTGATTTCGCTAGAATAATTCCCAGAGATAGGAGTAAATGCAGAGCATAATGAGATTGAAGTATGGAGAGTATGTGGAGGTAGGGCAGTGTTTTGTTGGTGAACCCACTTTACTACAGTTGCTTTTGTTTCTTTATTGATTACCATAGGTCTGAAGTGGCTGTGGAGTAATATTGGAGCCCCGCAGGTACGGTAATTGGCTCTTTTGTTCACCATTTACACCACAGATTGCAAAAGAACCGAAGTGATTGCTTCATGCTAAACTATTCTGTGTGACTCTTGCAATTAGTGGTGCATAAAGCCGTGACCTAGGAGAACCGACCTTAGCTGTGGACTATTTGTGACCCAGGGGTGTGAGTAACGGATTAGAATAAATGTAACAAAAACAAAAGAAATGGTGATTCATTTATCTGATGGGCCCCCCGATATGAGGCACGAGCCATTGGCAGATCAGGGGTGTTAATGTGGAGCATGTCTCCAGCTATTAATATTTGGAGTTTCTCTGGATGCAATGGTCTTGGCTTATTAACTCCGAGAATAATATACGAAGCATCTGGTAGACCGCCTTTCTTAATCAATTAGGTCTTTGTGTGGCAGCGCCGGATGCCTCATTGCTTCTATCAGTCGGTAGTGGTGGGTGCTGCTCTGTATTATACATCCAGGTGTTGGGTGACATCTTGGTGTAGCGGTTCTGTTGTGGGTGCTCGTCGTATAACTGGGAGAAGGTTTTGTGCTCTAGAATGTTCCCTAAACTGGGAACTTAACTCCCCTGCACAATATTAGAACTGGTAGCGAGCAGCAGGTTCCTCAACTTAAATTGTAGGACCAATGGTGCAGATTTCTCAAGCAGTCTGACAGTCAGAATATTCAATTGCCCATCGGCAACCAATCACAGCTCCGCCTTTTAAAATATTCCATGAGCACTGTGGAAATGAAAGGGTGATTTATGTGTTGGTGCCTGGGCTATTGGAAAATATTCTGACCTTTCAGACTGCGGTTGATAAATCTGCCCCAAGCTGTTTTAAATCCCCTTTTACCCCTTTTGTGATGCATTAGTGATAGATATTTACTCTATTTTAATTCTTTTTTTTAAATATCTATTAGATTAAGTTGATTATAATTATATTTGTGGTTTATTCGGTGGATTATGTGTCTGTAATTTTAGTTGTGTATATTGTACTGGCCAGATTGTGACCTACTAATTTTACCGGTTGAGGATAAAAAAAAGTTATCTATTTTTCTGACGTGATACCATCCTCCATTGTATGTCTTAGATATATAGATGGGGCACTTTACTTACCCGGTCCCCTGCCATTGCCATCCATGGGCCGGGCATGATCCAGGGCGCCACCCCCACCGTTTCCCCTGCCGGGAGCATTGCCAGGTCCCGCGACTCTTCTGTGGGAGAAGACATCCCGGCTAGCGAACCTTGTCCGGAGGTTCCGTCTAGGCCCACATCTCCCCTTGCCGGTTACCAATGGGGTGATGACCCGGCCCCGGAAGAACCGGAGCTGGAAGGAGCTGCGGAGCTGCCGCAGGTCCCCGTTTATTTCTTTCTGGACCCCTCCGTGGTCCCTGGCTCAGTTGAGCCCCCGGCTGGAACAGCCGACACCCCGGGCGACAGTGCTCCTCCCCCAGAAGGTCCGGAGGATGTTGCTGCACCTGCAGTACCTGCTACTGACACCGGGTGTCCCCAGCCGGCACCTACTCCCGCTGAGGAGGCACAGGATTCCCTGCTGACTTTGGATCCTGTCCCTGCTGAACCCAGCGAAGGTGCATCTGATTAATCCCTGAAGGGCTGTAGCCCTCTCCAGATACTATGTCCATTGTACATATCGTATATTTCTGTCCTTACCCCAAAGAGCCAGAAACTGTCCTGAGACTCTTACCCTTATTTATCTCAGTCAAGAGATTATACACTGCCCTGTGCTATGATAGCACCCCTTCCTCTGCCACAGCAGAGAATTCTTCAAAGGACTCTGTCCCTCTACACATAGAGGAGACCCTTTGCATCTCAGTGCACTTTTCCCCACCTCAAGGGCTGTACCCAGAAGATGGACTTTGTCATTAGAGACCTTCTGAGAGACTTTTGCCAGATACGTCCCACCATGAAGCTTGCAGCCTGTGTAGGGTCTGATTAGCCTCACAGCATGTCACTACATAACACAGATGAACTCTGCAGTGGTAGATCCTGCCTGGTAAGGCAGGAG